>JBBUKS010000029.1:7913628-7926334 GCA_038050645.1 Hedychium gardnerianum
AGAAGGGAAGAACTATCCCTTTGGAAAAAGGGACAACCCCCCCCCCCCCCTTTTATAGGCATGGGGCGTGACCAAGGTCATTCTTGGCACACGTGAGGCTCTGATGGGTGGAGACACGGCCAAGAGTTGAGGTTGAACCGCCAGTGAGACACGACCTTGTATGGGAGACAAGACCATGCCTCAAGCTTTCCCAGGATAGTCACACGACCGTGTTTGGGAGACACGGTTGTGCCTTGACCTCCTTCATATAAGTCACATGGTCGTGTCTGGTAAACACGACCATGCCTTGAGCTTTTACTACACCTGAGGCATGCCCATGCCTGGAGAGGCACGACCTGTGCTCTGGCCATGCCTGGGGGCACGACCAGGGTTTTTCCTGGTTGCTCTACTTCCTACTTTGCTTTTCTACTTCCGAACAATATGGAGTAAAAAGCATGATAACATAATAAAATGAGGTGCATGATGTGTGTAGATTATATATCATTTTATGCATTGTTTGATGCAAATTTTCTTATATTTCATTGAGATGATTTACACTACCGCACTTCATTTTATTATGTTATCAAGTTTTTTACTCTATATTATTTAGAGATCTACTCTTCTTGTGTTTTCATCTACAGGATGCGTTTTGGAGTGAAACAAAACTTTTATGGAGAGCAAAGCAGAAAGCAAAGCAGGAAGCAGAGCAACCAGGAAAAACCATGGCCGTGCCCCCCAGGCACGGCCAGAGCTCAGGCCGTGCCTCAAGTTTAATAGAAGCTCAAGGCACGACCGTGTCTCCTAGACACGGCTATGTGACACACACGAAGGTGTCTCAAAAATAATGCCTCAACCCATTTTAGCCTCAAGTCATGGCCGTGTCTCCCAGACATGGTTGTGTGAGCTAGAAAACAGAGGTCATATCATATTCTGGGTAGCCTACAAACCAAAAGTAAAATGGGCATAACTTTTCACAACGGTTGGAGTTTGGAGATGATTCAAATGCCAAACTGTAGATAACTTCAATATCTACAACTTTTCTTCAGAGTGAAACAGAAGATAATCACATCTAGGCTATGTTAAAAGGCTCAGTCGTGCCTCCCGTGTTAGCTCATCTACCGAGACTTGTATGTCAAACTTTAAACCATCATAACTTTCGGCTTGATTGAAGTTTTGGGTCAAATCAACTCTCAAATTGAAGATAATTTCAAGGGCTACAACTTTGGTTCTGACTTAACTCTAGATAAGGTGATCTAATAGGTGAAAATCCTATTTTGAATGAGCCTAATAAATCTGCCAGATATGACCATTTAAGGAGGTCTAAAAGGATTAAGCAAACCCTTGCTTGGACCATCTTGGGTTTGGGAATTCGTCCCTCTCCTTGGGAAAGGGTTCTCCCCTTTGGGGGAAACCCTTGAGCTTCCATCTCCATCCTCCTCGATGATCCATCCTCCTCTAGAGCAAGGAGACTTATCCAAGAAGACCTGCAACACATTGATAAGCATTCTCTTCTCTATGTATTGAGTTGTAAAATGTTACTCTTCATGTCGCTTGGTTGTATTTCCTTTTCTATGGAGTAGATCTCTGATTTCTAGGGTTAGAGAGTATCTATGATGTGATTGATGATGTATGAACTATGAATATGTCAATTTCTTATTTCTATGAGATGTTTACTTCTTGCTCTATGTGTGTTGTCTCTGCTACATGTTTGATGAAATGTGTATGTGAGTAATGCATGTAGATGTAAGGGATTTGCCTCTATATTAAGGTTGCTACTAGACTAGATAATCGGGAGATCCCTAGTGACAAAGGATTCTCATTTAACCGAACATTTGTGCCCTTAGTGACAAAGGGCATCCACACTTATTCCACTTTATAGAGTTAAAAGACATTGACATAGGTACAACCCTTGCTACATAGGAGTAAGTGTGGAGAATAAGGAGATGAACATATTATAGGGACATTAACTAGCATCATAGTGAAACTGAAATCCTAGAACCATTCTTCCCACAAACCTTCTCAATTCTCTCAACCTTCCCTCTCATCTCCCCCTCTCAAGACTCTCAACTCTTTCTCTCCCTCTCTCTTCCTTCTCTCTAATTCACAAGTTTCCACACTTCGATTGTCTATATAACTTTCTTTGCAAACTCAACTAGTACTTAATCAACAGTCCCTGTGAATACGATAATCTTTTATATTACGGACGACGTAATCGTGCACTTGCGATTTCATAAGCAAAGGAGAGCCCCGGCAGCAAGGTCGTGTAATGGGACACGGCTAGTGTGTGTTCCTTGCTTCTACTTCTCGCTCCAATGTCCATAATACTCTGTTTTTGCTCCAAAAATGTATCCTATCAAACAAAATAAGAAAAGAGCAAATCTTCGAACCAAAAGAGTAACAAAAATGAAATCAAGTAGAAATAGGATATGTAAATGTAAATCATGCTTATGAAATGCGAGAGAATATATACCAAAAAATACTTAGAAACATGTATAATTTACACACATCCCTACACTAGTTGACTGTTCATCCTTCTATTTCTTTCCTAAGTTCATCAGTCAATTGCACTAGTCGACTATTCATCCTTTTGTTTCTTTTCTGAGTTCATCAGTCGACTACACTAGTAAACTATTCATCCTTTTATTTCTTCCATGCTAAACCATGAATTCAAATACATTATGATTTCCATTAGTTGACTATACATGCACAATAGTCGACTGCATACAAACCATAATCTTTAATGGAAATTCGTGGTATCGATAAATCAACCGGTCTCATACCATGAATTTTGACTTGTTTGAATTCAAGGTTTGCAAATTCCTATGCCACAATTGATTGTTACCTCAGTATTAGTCAACTAAGGCACTATGACTCAACTCATCTACAAGTTGAGTATGCCTAGCTCTGAAACTACCCTCGTTCCAGGGTTACATTATCTCAAAGCTCTTGAGTTAGAAATATACCTGATGTAGAAGGCCTCCATGTCAACTGGAGTTTCACTACTTTAGGTCTTTCTCGCTAAGATCCTTCTTGGACTTTCTTCGCCAAGATCCTTCTTGGACTTTCTTCGCCTAGCACTCGGTACTCCTTGCCTACTAGGTCATCTCTATCAACCCAACATCTAATGCCTGCTAAGACTTCCATTGTATCCATCTGCCTAGATATGAGCATTCTATGCCTGCTAGGATCACTTCTCCATCTACCCAACATCTGACATCCCATGCCTGTTAGGACTTCTATCTATCATATTCATCTCCTTAGCTCCTGACATCCCATGACTTGTAGGACTTCTCTATTTGCCCAACATCTGACATCTCATGTCTACTAGGACTTCCATCATATCCATCTGATGTTAGCTTCAGCCATCCCATGCATGCTAGGACTTCCATCAAACCTATCAAGTCATCTATTCATGGACACTTGACATACAACATCAATTCACAACAAGTGCTTAACATAAACATGGTCCAAACATCAAAAGCATGCAACACATATGTTTGGGTGATTGCATCAACATGAAATAACTTTTTCCAATGCTAATCTTAAATAATCAACACGCTTTTTCAAAGATTCATTTTCTACTTCTAATTATTCAATCCTAATATCATGCATTTTATCACAAGAAATAATAATACTAAGTTTTTCTTCTAAAGAAAAAATTTTCTTTTTCGACACTTTATTTTCTTTTCACATTTATCAAGTATTTGGTATATTTATTAAATCAATTAATTCACATTTATCAAGTCAATTTTACCTCACTTACTATGTTATTTGAATTATAATTGTCTGCTTCCCCATAATGTGATGTCTCCTTTTCTTCATCGAATGAGGAGGAGACTCCATTGTTAACCGTCATAGATGCTTTTTCATTGTGTAACTAGCATTTTCTTTCATATATCATTCGTAATGCCAAAAGTGTTCTGAAGTTGGCTTTAATATACTTGATTCATTTCATGTGTCCTTCAAGTTCTCTTAAGATGCTTTTTCTTTGGCCTTTCGGATGTAGTGCTCTCTTTTTATTTTTCTTTCTTTAGCTTTGGGTGTTGGTCCTTTACACAAAGGGGTGCAAATGAATAGAGCTAACTTGAGAGTTTTTCAAGCTTGCTTAAAAATATTTGATTTGTATTTGAAATTATCTAATTCGAGCCAAACTCGAACATATTTGATAATTTTTTGAGTCAAATTTGAATTTATAATATTTTATTTAATTGTTCATAAACCACTCATGAGGTTTGATAGTTTGAATAGGCTCAAATTAAGGTTTGAATAACTTTAATCGAACTCGAATTTTAGTCATTTTGAGCTATAGTTTGATTTTGCTCAAATTAAGGTTGAACAACTTGAATCAAATTTGAGCTCAAATTTCATTTCGAACTGAGATTAAGCCAAAATTATTTGTATTTTCAAACTTTGAAATAGACTCTTTTTAGCTCAAATTCAAATATCAATATTTTTTATACTGTTCAACTTTAATTTGGTTCGTTTGCATCCCTATTTTACATGCCCCTCCTTGTGATAGTTGTAGTAGCGAACTTTTCTTTTTGTATTCTCCTTCTTTTGATTTTTCTTCAGGTACTCTTTTAGTTCATTCCTGTTCAATCTCAATTTATTTTTAAATTTTCGTCTTACCTTACATACCATGTAGGTTTCACCCTCATTGTCCTCCTTCAAGGTATATTCTTCAGAATATGAGGATGATATTCTCAACCTTTTCTCCTTTTCTTTACCCACTAGTTCTATGTTTTGGTGAGCATATGCTTGCTTCTTCTCCACATTAGGGGGACTTGGAAGCATATAATTCTAATTTTAAAAATAACTCATATGGAGTACTTACATTTAAATCTCAGACAATATAGTAGTTGTTTACGACTGAGTTCTAGTATTGCATCTTTGAGAGGGCACTTAGAGTAGTTTGGATGAGGTTTCTATTCGATAATTATCCATCAATACCAGTCAATTTAGTTTCTTTCGTAGGAAGTCTCTTCGTGCAAGCTTTGCCTCCAATAAACCTTCATGAATGGCTATAATTTACTCCCAAAGCTCTTTGGTAGTCAAGTACTTTTTGATCTTGTTCATTTTCTACTTGGATAAGGTTTGTTCCTATGCTAGTTTTGCTTTTGTGTCAGCCACCACCTCCTCTTTTTTGTTTCTTTGTTAACATAGATAAAGGTAACATATTATAATCATCAATAGGAAAATCATACCATTCTTCTATGACTATCTCCGTGTCGATGTTGAGTTTAGAAAATAGCATCATTTTGTGTTTCCATGAGCTGGAATTCCCTTCCAACATTAGAATCTAAAATTTATCTTCGATCATTTGCTTTGTTGATTGTTAGCCTTTCAAAAGCAACGAGGCTCTAATACAACGTGTTAGAGGGTAAATACCACTTTTCTGCAATGTTATTATTCTAAGAAAATATAACAATAATGAAAAGTAAAGAATAGAAGAAAAGCAAACCAAAATAACATGTGGTTTAACGTAATTTGATAGCCCTCAAACTCTTAATCTATAGCTTCTGATCCTCTAGATGAATCATTTTTGAGAACACCTCTATATTTTCTCTTTCTCAGCAACACTAGAGTAGAGAAACCTCTTGAAATTCAACACACATAAAATACAATAAAGAGAAGAAAAATAATCCAAGTGAAGCTTGAGTAGAGGCAGAGTATGGGCATTGATAGCACTTGATTGTTGTTCCATTTTGCAGCCCCTTGAGTTTTTTTATAACCTTTTTCTCGAATCCTATTATTATGATGATGTGACAATCATCAATTGACTATTGGTTAACCATCAACCGAATGTGGATCAACTATTAGTTGATTGTTCTATAGTATCTTATTTGAATCTTACTGTTGCTCATTTTATGTTTGACTTTGTTTGAATCGGTCATTGTAGCATTAGTCGATTAGACCTAATATCATTTGATTGATCGATGTTGAGTTAGCAATTTTAGTAGACTAGAAAACATTTTGTTCTCAGCTAAAAAAAACCTCAATCAACTCAGCAGTCAACTAGCAAACATTCTATTCATTTATCAACTAGTGTGAACCATTAGTTAATTGTATCATACTTACCGGTCAACTTGTATAAGCCAACAATATCCCAAATAAAATATCTTAGGGTATTGACTCCCATATACCAGTTATAATCAAACCACAAACCATAGAATACTTAGGGTATTAGTTTTTTCAGCCACCAGTCAATTAACATGTAGATCAAAAAAGCGTTAGAGGAGAGTGACTAACACTCATGATTTTTCACGTTTTTCGTAAAACTTGAATTAAAACAGCGAAAATAGTAAGGAAATAATGAAACAAACAAGGCTAACTCTTTTTTTTACTTGGTTCATAATTTGGTGGTTGCTAGTCCAAAGTCCGCACCATATGAATACTTTCGTTGGACAATTCACTATAAGTTTGAAGATTTACAAAGACTTTGAATGAATGAACAAATAAAAACAATAACAACAATACCGATAATTTTAGAGCAGTAGCTTTAGTGTTGGTTGTCGGAGCAACGTTTTGATGTCGTGGAGAGCTTTTTAGAACAACGTGTGAGTATGGAAAGTCGTAGAGAATGATTTTTGAAAGTGGTTGGTCGAGCCTTCTTTTATTGACCTATCCAGACACCTCTATTCCCTTTGAGGCGCCTCAATCACGAGTCTATCTAATCTGATCCGAGGTAGTCGCGCCTTATCCTCTTCCAGGCGCCTCAATTCCTTTGAGGCACCTCGGCCACTGACGTGGCGAACTTTGAGTGAAGCGCTATCTAATCAAGTCTATTTCGTCCCAAGTGCCTCAATCCCTTTGAGGTATCTGGTTGCTGATGTGCGCTGACCAACCAGAGGTCGCCACCTCATCCTGCCTCATGCCAAGATGATTAAGGCGTCTCAATTGACTTAGGGCTCATGGATCACTTCCAAGTGCCTGGATCAATTTTTTCAGGTTTTAACTTTTCTGCATCGCAGAGTTAGCATAGAAAATATAGAATAATTTTAAGAATAATTTTAACTAAAATTATTTGATAGTCTCGGACTGTCCGGTTCCGACTTTCGAATTTTCAGTAAAATCCTAGATCATACCTACGCCTATTGTTCCCTCTCAGGGAATGCATCCTCACTTACTCCTCTCATGAGAGTTTACCTGTTGCCAAACATCCAATCCTCAAGACCTATTTGAACTTTTTCTTAGCATTCGATCTTGACCTTCGGGACTTCTCACTAGACGTTCGGTCATTGCCCATCTAGACTTCTGTCTAGTGTCCTCGACCCCCAGGGCTTTCCGTCTAGTGTTCTCAACCCCTAGGACTTCTACCCAACATCCTCGATCAGCCAAGACTTCTACCCAGTCACCTTGACTAGGACTTCCTTGCTCAGTTCACATGACCAGGACTTCCTTGCCCAGTCCAACTGACCACGACTTCTTTACTTAGTCTAGCTGACCAGAATTTCTTTGCCCAGTCTAACTGACAAGGACTTTTTTGCCTAGCCTCAATTAGGAATTTATTGCACACTTAGTCAACCTTATTAAAATAATAATTCAGTTTAACTTTGAACCTTTGCCAATATCAAAATATAGGTTTAATTAGCTAGTGCACCCAGCATCAATATAACACCCTTGACTTTGACCATATTTATGATTGAGTCCGCCTAAGTTGTCATATATTTTTGTCCCTTGTATACAAGTCATTCCATTTACATCTCTTCTAAAGCCTTACCAAGCCTTGAAGTCTTCTCCCATCAAGCTACTTATCCAATCGGATGCATAGAGCCCTCGGCTCCTCCTCATATAATCTTTCATGCCTTGTCCCTAGGGTGTAGCACAAATGATAAGCTCATGGTAGTTTGTCTGAATTGGGCAGGGGTCGATCCCCAAGGTGTTACTATTTGTAGTAGTTCCCGTTATGCGCCTTCCACCTGTGTACCTGTATTTACCTCCTTTCATATCCATGGGACTGACTCTAGAGAGCGCTGATGTGGCAGTTCCATATTTTTTTTTCATGCCTTCATTTATGTAGTTCACCATCTTTGCTCTACCATGTTCTAATGCTCAATTTTCTAGGTTCCTTATATGTCGGTGTCATCCTTCTTTGATTTGCGCATATCTCATCCTATGGGTCCTTGATAACCATCATTTTGTCATGATAATTAGATCCTTATATTTGTGTTTTTTTTATCTTCTCATGTGGTAACTTAGTGTTTATATTATATTTCATGAGTTGTATTTATTTTTGGGCTTTAATGTGATTTATCTTTACTTTATGGTATTTGATGCTAATATTTGAATATGGTATTGTAGGTGATCAAAAGGGCCAAGGACTCAAGTTAGATTGGATCAAATTTGAGCTCAAATCTAGGGCTAATTGAAGAGAACCGATCTAGTCTAATCTAGACCATTCATCCAATATCTAAGGAGATCATCATCATTCATCATGATCTGAATCATCCAAGTCAAAGAGAGAGTAAATCACAACCTTTGATTAAGATTTGGAGCATTGGATTAAGATCTAAACTAATTCTAGCCCTAGAGTAAGATATGAAGAGTTCTCAGCCGTTGGTTGATTGAGATCTGAATCATTAGCTTGGGTTTAAATGAGAAGCTACGGTGCTCATTTAGGGGATCATCAATTGCTACAGTGCGCGATTGCGGAAGCAGAAGGGCGATCATCTTCTTCCACCTTCCGTCGGCCGCTGAGCTCCATCCACCAACGGGGGTTAAGGGCTTTTCCTTCCCTATTAACTCTATCCAGCTCTGGTATTCCAACCTCTTCACCGTTCGCATCACGATTTGGAGCAGAAGCTCGGGAGAGAACAGAGGCAAACCACTGGAGAAGAAGGGGCTTTTCCTTTCATCTCCGACGTTGCTCACAATCGTGACTTTCCCCTTCCTCATTGATTCCACCTCCGGCGACTCCTCCATCCAAATCCGATTGGCTATTCTTCCTGCACCACTGAACACAAGCTTCATCCAGATTAGATCTTCGATCTGTGAGCACTTGAGGATTCCCTAACTCAATCGGTAATCTTCCAATATGGTCAGAGGTGTATTCTTCTTTGATATTTGGTTCTTCATTTCCTCAATTCATAAGGAATTCTTGATGTCTCAGTTTGTTGTTTGATCATTTCCACAGTTCTTGGATGATAGTTGTAATCAGATTTTGATCTAATTGAATAAGAGTTGTTGCATTCCTGTTTTAGATTTCCATTAGTTGCTTATTAGTTGAAATATATTTGATCCAATTGCCTTTGTGCATTCGAATTTGAATCCATTTGACTTCTTGTATTCGTTAGTTTACTAAATGTCTGTTTTTCAATAGGTTGGTAAGATGTATGTAGATTTGTTCGGATCAGATTGCATTATGTTGCACTTCTATGAATTGTTTACGATTGTCGATTAGTTTCATTTTAGTCAATTTCTTTCTTTCCATTCTTTATTCTTAGCATTAGTCAAAACCCAAAACCCTAAACCAATAACAATTCAATCCCAAGATTTATCACTTGTCGTCTACACTCCTCGTGAGATATGATTTGGGTCATTCCTTATGCTACATTAGTGTAGAGGGAGTTTCAGTACTTTATTATTCATAAATGTGTCATGACAACACATTCTATCAATTGGCATTGTTGTCGGGGAGTGTTAATGGTATTTGATAATTTTAGGATTGTTTTCTTTTCTGTTTTCACATAAAATTTGAAGAAAAAAATTGTGTCAAGTGCTTTCACGTTCATATATCCATGTGTTTGATTTTACATGTATCTGTTGATCTTGTCTGTTAGTGTTTCAGTGAAAGAACAAGAAAATTCTTGTGTGCGACCTTGGATTCATATTATCAGTAATTTAGAGGTGTTAATGGGACTTATGGTTATGGTTGGAGAGAACAACTAGATTACATGTATGGGGACATGCAACAATGGAATCTTGAGCCTCAGTATTACCGGCCTCAATGTTATTAGTTTGAGCCTCAATACTACTCACCTATGGAGCAACAAAATAGGTATGGGTCATTTCCAAATTCCTATAATTCTGATTTGGTGGATCATTCACATTTCAGGTATGAGGATACACAAAGTCAATGTACTGAGTCATATATAGTATATCAGAGCCCACAAAGATTTCAGGATGATCCTATAGCTACCTAGTCACATCCAGTCCAACAGATCAAGCTAGACTCCTGAGGGACATTTCAAGAGTTCAGTGAAGAAGTTTTTGCCCCCAAATAACTTGAATTGTTAGTACAGGATCTTAAGGAGATTATCCAGCTACTGAGAGAGCATCAGTAGCAAATGACACTCAACAACAACAATTCTCATTGCAACAAACAACTTATACTTTCCGGATCGAACAAGAAGGTGCTGAGTCAAGTCAGAGATTGCCGATGCAGTTGGATCAATTTACAACATTTAACACCTAGCGACAAGCACAATACTCTAGTGAGGAGATGGATTATAGAGTTTGTGATAACCCTGATCTTGATTCCACTACTCTACAGGACTCCTCTATTTTTTGTGTTATGATGCTATAGTTGTAGATAATTCTGACTTTGCTGATATTGTTATTGTAGATTTTGTTGATGATATAGGTGTTGTTGATGCTGATGGGAAGCCAGCTGAGCCTGACTATGCATTTGTTGATAAGGAGAGTGTAGGGACTTATGCTATAGAGGCAGAGCCCCAAGAATCACTTCCTTTGGTTGTACATTCACTTGAACCAAATCCTAAGCTAGAGCCTGAGCTAGAGCCATTACCTGACCAAGAGGAGGCCATATTCATTTCTCCAGAACCTCTAGTACCTTCCAGCACGACAAGGTTAGTATCTCTCGTGATTTGTTAGAAAATTTCATAGAGATACTAGTAATTTATTTTATTGGTTTTGATTCATACTTAGATACATGTTTTGTAAAGACTTACATCATTTTTTCTTATCTCGCATGTGTGCGGGAGATATGTACTTTATATTTTCACAAGCTCCCATAGTGGTTACTCCAACTGAACCGCCTTTGACCTCTCGGACGAATTTTCAAGGAGCATGTAGTGGAGGGAGCGATCATTATACATTCCATTCCCACAATGGATTTTGCATTTGAACCGTCTTTGGCCACCTAGAAGTACCATCAAGGAGACAATGAGGGAGGGAACATTACACCCTGATGCTGACCACATGAGGAGAGCTCTCTCATCTACTCGGACCATTCCATTACCGGCGTGGATTTTACTTCTGAATTATCTTCAACCGCTAGTAATAAAGGGAAGTTCGTTCTTTGCTTTCTTTTTTAATTCATGTTTTTCTTTACTTCATACTTTGCTTTCATAGTTTACTTCCATACTTTGCTAGTTTATATTTCATTTGGTTTTGAATAAACATCTCCTTATGCATTCCTTAGTAATATTTTGAGAGTCTAAAAAGTTCTTTAAGTTTGACCGTCAAGTCCTAGGTCACTTGACATGATTGAATGATTTACTTGCATATTATTAATTAGTGTGGTGATGAAATCTATTTTAATTAATTGAGTTTGATTGTCAAAATTACCTAGAGAGGACTACCACAAGCCTATTCTTTATTCTCTTTGATGTAGTATGCATTCATGACAATTGAACTCTAGAACTTACTTTGTTTCTTTTCAAAATTACAATAGCATATGTGTGCATGAATATGATAAAGGACATCTCTTTTTTCCTATTCTTTGATTTCTCTTTTCCTTTTAAATTCCAGTTGAATAACTCACTCAACAAATTCTTCTTCCACCATATTTGCCTTGCCATATTTTCATTGGGAGTTTGGATAAATTCTTGATGAGTTAGATTGCCAAGATGCACAAAGGTTTAAGTGTGGGGGGTGAATTGCATATGCTTGAGGTTCATGGAGGTTCCCTATTGCAAAATTAATTGGAAATGTTGAAATTGAGGAATCAATTCATTATTGGAGGATTGATGATGTTGAACAGTTTTGAGGCAGAATTCTTATGTTGTATTTTAGTAATTGAAATTGTGGAATAGCTTAGTGGATTAGCTGAATGATACATCTTTGAGAAGCACAATTTAATGAAGGAGCTGTGGAAATTTCAATAACTGGAATTGTTTTTTGTTTGGAGCTGAATTGATGAGTATTGAGCTAGTTGGTTTGTTCAATGAGATTGATGTAGTTTTTGAGAGAGTTTCACATTTCTAGTTCTAGATGGAGTGAAAGATTGAGTTTTAAAACTAAAAGGGCAAGGCATAGTGCTTGTCACACCCCGGAGGTATACTTGCTTGACGATATAGACGGTACCCCTTGTGACAAATGATAGATACAACACTAATATAAGTCAACATAGCTTATACAAGTCAAAACCCACGCAAGATATCAATATCCAAAGAACAAGATTAAAGACATAGCAAAAGTATCCATATGCAAATAGCAAAATGTGTGTGTCGGCACAGCTTAAGATAATTACAAAACATCCATGATAAAGTACCAAAGGGAAACACAAAGTCCACACAAATGTTCACTTATTACAAAATAAGTGTTGAAACCAAAAGTGCAACGAAATGAGATAGAAAGAAAATACTAAAAACCCTCGGTGTGACATAGGAGACAAGATCTCCAGGCGACAACATATATCATATATCTGATACTTGAGGAAAATAAACACAAACAAGGGATAGTGAGTCCAAATGACTCTGCAAGTATAAGAAAAATAGTGCATGATATCTAAACAGTAGGAAGATCAAAGGTACATGCAGTCTTA
>JBBUKS010000029.1:7932931-7952138 GCA_038050645.1 Hedychium gardnerianum
CAATAAGTAAGCATTTCATAGAAACAAGAAAATGATATATCTATAGTTCATACATTAATCACACATCATAATTACTCCCTAACCCTAGAATCAAGAGTATATACACCATAAACAAGGAGATTAAACCAAAAGATAATGAATAAAATATTCTACAACTCAAATCCAAAGAAAGGAGAAGATAAAGTTTAGTCGGATGTGGTTTGGGTCTTCGGGAGTGATCTCCTAGCTTGGATGATGGGTGGAATGGAGAAACTAGCCTCAGATCATTGGTAGAACTCCAAAATCTAGTGATGGCTTAGAATCTAGTGGGTTCCTTAGAGGGGAAACCCTTCTCTCTAAAGGGGAAAGAAGACCCCTTTTATAGGTAGGGGGCATGACCCTTGCTTTTTGGGGTGCACGGTCGTGTCTCAAAGACACGACTAGGGAATGTAAAGGTCGGATGCTGAGGCACGATCGTGTCTCTCAGGCATGGCCAGGTTATATGAGAGGCACAGAATAAGGCATGGCTAGGCCGTGTGAGAGGCACGGGATGAGGCACGGCCACGCCATGTGAGAGGCATCGAATGAGGCACGACCGTGCCTCTTTGGCACAGCCGGGCCGTGTGGTCCTTCAACAAGTGAGGCACGGCCGGGCCATGTAAAGCCCTAACCCTGGTACACAGCCGTGCCTCTGGGCATAAAACCCTGATGTGAAGAATGCTATGCTCTTCCTTTGAAGCACGATTGTGCCCTCCTAGCATGGCCCTAGCATGTATTCTGCTGGGGCAGAGACACGATCGTGCCCTCTTGGCAGGACCCTGACATGAGTTTTTCTGGGGCAAAGCTTTGGATGGCTCCTGGGAGACACAACCGTGTCTTTTGAAGACACGATTATATCAGCTATTGAAAAACATGATCTTGCCCAAGGGCACAGCCATGTTTGCTGATTTTCCTCCAAAGCTGCCCAATGTTCATTTTTTGCTCCGTTTTAGCTCCAAATCACATCTTATCAATGAAAACACGTAAAGAGCAGATCTTCGAACAAAATAGGGTGCAAGCGTGACAAAATGATAAAATAGGGTGCGATAATGTAGATCACAATCAATGAATACAAGAAGATGTGCATCTAGCTGGTCCCTAATAGACCACATTCAACAAAGCATGAGGCCACACTAAAGGATTCTCTTCTTTGGTAAAGGGGCAGCGGTTCATCTCCTATTGGTGGCCATGAACCCACTATGTTATGGGGTGTGGGATGGGGTCCTTAATTGGTCCTTAGCCCCTTCATTGGATGTTAATCAGCTTGCACGTTACCCAACACCAAAATGCAGCCACTCTAGAGGCTTCCTTCGCCGAAGACAGCTGATAGCACGAGGGGGACTAGGCTGGCAGCTGGCACAAGGAGAAGAAGGCTGAGTTGAGGACCAACCAATGTAGCTGATCAATCTTGTACGACATCAACACAGAGCCATCCTAATCGATCGCCGGTGAACTGTGCCTCTCACGAAGGAGTGCTCAGGGTGGCCAGAGCTCCGGCTGACAAGATGGAACTTCACTGATTTCATTGTAAAAGGTGGTAAGGGGTTGTGCTAGAGTAATGATGCCGCTTTTGCTGATATGAACCTCAACTGAAAGTTGCTGCCGGAGTTGGGAGATGGTCGGCTGGCTGGGAGAACATGGAGGACTGGATAGTTGAGGATGAGAAATCGCGATCGATGGAATTGTAGTATGATGGCGGCCTGTGTTGGTGATGAGGGATGCATGAGTGTGATTATGTTTGTGATTGTATTGGGTTTGTAGTATGGTTTGACCGTGATATAGGTTGGTGTGTCTGCGCATACACCAACCTATTGATGATATCACATGAGTATCTCATCAGACCTGACCAATGCATGGGAGTGAAGAGCGGGGACCAATGGTATTATTGGTTGATGAATGTTTTTGATGAGCTTTATATAATTTACCCTTTCATAAAAAAAAGTAAGAATATGTGCGTCAAACAATGCATAAAAGTATATATAATCTACGCACATCATAGGTTATCTAGAAGATCGCAAATTGTGAGAGTTTGTCAGAATGAAATCATAATTGAGAGAGAGTTGAGAGAGAAGAATTGAGTCGAGTGCAAGCAAGAGGTTGAGGAAGAAGTCTGTGTTAGGACCGAACGAATTTTGATATCTCCACAATGATATGACATTGTCCATTTTGAGCCTAAGCCCTCATGGATTTATTTTTGGGCTCTACCCAAAAAGTCTCATATCAATAGAGATATCTTTCCCTTATAAGCCCATGATATTTCCCATATATTTTCAATGTGAAACTTTGTTTGCAACCTTGGAATCCCAACAATCCCCCCTCAAACGAAGGACCATAGGCCCCCCCTCAAGCGGAAAGCCTATCTGTTTGACGTTTGATCCTTGACCCGCCAAGTCTTTCTGCCCCTCAGTCCAACCGACCTACTGATCTTTCTGCCCCTCGATCCACCCGACCTACTAGGACTTCCTTTCCTAGCTGCAACTACGACTTCCTTGCCTAGCCGCAACTAAGACTTCTTGCCTGATGTCTGGTCCTCTTGATCCGAACACGAGATCCTCCACTTCCTTTGTTCGAGGTCAATATTATACTCACATGACTCAATTATACCATAACTCTTTTTCACAGTCAGCAGTTAGACCATCTAGCAGTCTGGGCTCTAATACCAACTGTTAGGACCGAATGAATTTAAATATCTCTACAATAGTATGATATTGTCCACTTTGAGCCTAAGCCCTCATGGATTTATTTTAAGCCTATACCCAAAAGGTCTCATACCAATGGAGATATCTTTCCCTTATAAGCTCATGATCTTTCCCATGTGTTTTCAATGTGGGACTTTGTTTGCAACCTTACAACCCAAACAATCTGGATTGGGGGAACGATCCTAGGACTTCAGTTTCACCTTGATGATTATTAACACCCTAAGTTCTATTTTACTTTCATATATCTATGTTTGTTCACATGCAAGTGGTCTAACCTGAAATACTGATATAGACTTTTGGAATTATACTAGCATATCCACCTAAACGTGTCACCTACTTTCGGGGCGACATTGCTGAAGAACCATTTTCTCAAGACATCTCCTATCACAATGCCCCATGGTTCCCAAGTTGCCTTCCCTTACTTCGTGACGACAAATTGAGGCGGACCCATTAAGCTCTATGATAACAAATGGTTCCCCTGTTAGAGTGTCATGCCCTCATGAGGTTCTGAACTACTTTCATGACCAGCCCCTCACATCTCAGTCATTTATGGGTTGGAGATTTGGGTTCACCTTTCGGTCCTTCCCTGTGTCCCATGAAATTTGAAAGTGCAAGTTAATGTCACAATTGTGTATGCACAATAAAGCTAGATCAGACAACAAACATATCATGTAGTAAAGGAAATTCAAATAAACTTATAAAAGCATGTTCAACAATACATCGAGCTACTTCCTTGCCCTAAAATCTTGAGAACTACTCCATAGAGATGGAGTTACAATCAAAAGACATGGATTCAAGTAATCACAACTCAAAATAGAGAGATTAGAGAGAAGAAAGATTAGTTGTGAGGTTGTTGGTGTCTTCGGATGATCGCCAAGCTCCAACGGTAGACAAATCACTTTGACGGCTCTTGGAACGGTAGCTTTAGGGTTCCCTAGAGTAGGGATAACCCTCCTCTTAGGGAAGGGGTGGAGCTCCAAATCCTAAATACCCTAAACAAGAGCTCCATAGGTTATTTTTTAGCCTCCCAAGCCTTCAAAATCTATTAGCCTTCAAAATTGTCGGGGTGCCACCAAAATGACAAGTTCACCCTTTAAACTAGGTTTTAAGGGTTTAACCTTGAACAGAACTTTTAAATCTTTGAATTATCTTCAATTTGATAAGTTTTGGGTCTCGTGACTCAACCCGAGCTAAAAATTATGCCAATCAAAGTTTGGTCTACAGCTTGGGTCGCCTCACGACAGAATGCAACACGGTTGTGCTTGTGGGCACAACCTGGCCATGCTTGTGGGCATGACCTGGTCGTGCCTGTGGGCATGACCTGGCCATGCTTGTGGGGATGACATGGTCGTGCCTGTGGGCATGACCTGGCTGTGCTTGTGGGCATGACCTGGCTATGTCAGAATTCAGATTGTTGGACACAGTTGTGCCAGGAGGCACCGGGGGGTCAGAGGTTGTGGACTCCGTGGTAGCTTTGTTTTGAGTCTAATTTTGCCTGGGAGAACACGCTCGTGTCATGGGACACGACTAAAGTGTGATCCTTGATGAAAACTTCAATTTGATGGTTTTTGGCCGCCCTTTTCTTCCCATATGATCCACGACCATGTACTTGTTGGAAGCTGTCATGCCACGACCATGCCAGGGAGGCACAGCCTAGTCGTGATGTGCTCAGCAACTAGGTCGGAGGCCGAACAAAGTCATGCCATGGGGCATGGCTTGGCTGTGGCCGACTCTGAAGTGAAAAGCATGGTCATGCCTGGGAGGCATAGCTGAGGTGTGTCCGGTGACACGATAAAAGGCACAATCATCCTGCGTTACATTCGGTGGAGGGAAATGTAGGATTAGAGAATGTGCTAGAGGGGGGGTGAATACCACTCATGGCTTTTTCATATTTTTTTTAAGCTCGAGTACATAGTGGAATTATGAATAAAGAAACAAAACAAAGCTAACACTTTATTTTTACTTGGTTCACATCCCGACTACTGCTAGTTCAACGCCCGCACCCATTGAGTGCTTTCATTGGGCAATCCACTAAAAAAATCTCCTTCTCCAAATAAAGATTCAAAGACAGAGATTCGTTTAAAAAAATAGGAATTGGTAACACGTTTACTAACCCTTGAGAAATTATGCACAAAAATAGATGAATATAAATAACTTAAAAGAAATACCGACAATCTCATATCTAGAATTGAGTGTCGATGTCGGAGCAACGTTTCGACATCATAGCAGCGCGGAAGTTGTTTGAGCATTTGGAATTGTTGTTGAAGGCTCTAGTTGAAGGTTGCCTATATAGCCTGATCCAAGCACCTCAATCCCTTTGAGGTGCCTCAATAGAGGCTGACGTGGCGAGCTCTCGACGAAGCTCTATTCGACAACTCTTACTTCTTTTCCTCCGACCACACTTGCACACTCGGACAATATACTGATTTATTTCATCATAATCATCCTGATATACTGGTAGAAATACAAAGCTGTCAATTTCGTCAAGAACTTTTTCACCTGACTTTATTGTTGGGTAAGTTTCCTGACCATTTCATTTTTTTTTAATTTTTTCTTATTTCACATGAATGGGTGATCAACTAGTAAAAATTTATGATAATTATCAAACCAAGATATCTTCCTACTACAAGGCAATGAGACTCACTCATGCAATATGGACATGCTAACCGTGCTCCATCCTGACAACATTGAGTATGTTGAAAAATCACTAATCGTCCAGAACAAAGCAGCATGCATTGTAAAATTTATTTTACTTACAATGTCATAAGTCTCCGACCCTACATTCCATAAATGATTCAACTCCGCAATTAAAGGTTGTAAAAAATATCTATTTGCCTTTTTGGATTCTGAGGACCTGGAAAAAACACAATAAGGAAGACAAATTCATCTTTCATGCACATCCATAGTGGTAAGTTATACAATGTCGATATAATTGATCAAGATGAATATTATTGTCCATAGCTCCCAAATGGCTGAAATCCATCTGCGGAAAGTTCAAGTCTCACATTATGTGATTCTATTGCAAATGAGGGAAATGTTGTACCCAGATGTTTCCATGTAAGGGAGTCACAAGGATCACATTATGTCTCCTTCGTGTACATGCTCATGATGTCACCTCATGTGACTTGTTGTTGTGGGAGATGCATACAAGCGTTGAAGTCTAGTAGTCAACGGAAAGTAATACATAATTTTGATTGGAATATTTTTCTTCTTCCTCCCAGGCATCCCACTACGCTACTTATAACGAGGGTGATTACACATCCTGCATTTCATCAATTCACTATCTTCATTCCAAAATATCATGCAGTTATTGATACAACAATCAATCTTCTCTACAGGCAAACACAAATCTCTAATCAATTTCTTTGTATCATAGAAGCTATCAGTCATGCAGTTATCAGTGGGGAGCAACTCTTACATCAATTGACACATGTCATCGTAACATCGTTCAAAGAAATGATGTTCTACCTTCATGTTTAATAATCTTGACGTAACTGATAATTGAGAATGTCCAGAAGGAATGTCTTCCCACAATTCTCTTTTACTAGCATTTAACATGTCATACATTTTTTGAACTTCTGGTGTTGATATTTCATTTGCCTAGTGTGAATGATCAAATGCATTCAATGCGTCGTAAACCATTGATTGCATTACATTCACATGCCTTGATGATTCCTCTGGACCAATCAGGCAGGATGACAAAGCAACGGAAGGTCCAATTGAATCAAATACATAAGGTTCTCCATGACACTACCAATTATAGTAATTTGGAACGAATCCATTTTTACATAGATGTACTTTCACGGTGTTTTCATCACGGAAAAATATATTTCTACATTTGCAATGATTACACGGACACTTTAACTCTAAGTCATTCATACATTCTAGATGAGACTTAGCGAATTTTACAAAATCTTCAACTCCAGCAAAATATTATGAGGTTATGAAACTACTTTTTAACTTATTGTACATTCATGTTTTATTCATATACATGGTATATTCATGCTTTATTCATATACATGATTATATCCTAATGAGAATAAAAGTTTCATCATTAATAAATACATAAATAATCCATTTATCTATTCAAAAACATAATGCATATAATCTCATTATTCTGGATAAGATTTTAGTTCAAAATAGTGTAAACTTAAACTAAACTAATCATGCATATAGTTTGACCTAATTTTAAATAATTAAACTTAAACTAAGCTAAACAGTTAAACTTAAATTAAACTAATCATGTATATAATTTATACCTAATTTTAAAAATTAACCTTAAACTAAATAATTAAACTAAACTATTTAATACAAATTTTAAACAATTAAGCTAATTAAGTTTGGCCTAAAAAAACACAGTATGTTTGAAGATCGTGCCGGAGAAAATGCAATGGTATACCTGAATTACACAAAATTTAGTTATTTACAATAACATTTACACAAAATATAGTTGGCGGTCACGTCAGACACACCAGCATCGATCGGCCACGCGCTATCGTCGGCCTAGCCAGCTAGAGTCGGCAACGGCAGCAGCGGCGGGCCTGGCCAACCAGAGCCGGTGACGACAATAGCGGCCGACCTGACCAGCCACGACCGCGGTAGCAACGACCGGCCTAACCAGCCATGGTCGCAACAGCAACGACCAACCAGGCCAACCACGACCGCGACAACGGCGACCGGCTTGGCCAGCCATGGTCGCGACAGCAGCAGCCGACCTAGCCAGCCACGGCCGCAGCAACAGCGACCGGGCTGAACAGCCATAGCCGACCTGGATAGCCATGGTCGACCACACCAGCCGCGGCCGACCACGCTAGGCAACCGATTGCCTAGAGAGAGAGAGAGGAGAGGGAAAGATTACCTGTGTGCCGAAGACGAAGGCTCATGCCGGAGAAGCGGTCGGGCAACGATCAGGGGAGAAGAGAGTCGGGACAGAGGAGAAAGCGATAGGGAAAAAACGACCAAAACCCCTAAATTCCATATATTAGCGACGGAATATGATTTTCGTTGCAATTTAGCGACGAAAAATATCTTTCTATCACAATTTAGCGATGGAAAATATGTTTCCTTCGCAATTTTGCGACGGATTTCATTTTCCATCGCTAAATGGCGACAGAAATATATTTTCCGTCACAAAAATATTGCCCTAAATTTCAGGGGGGAAATCGTATGTTAGCAACGAAATTATTATGTCCATCGCTAATCAGAGACAGAAATAATGATTCTGTCGCTAATTAGCGACCGACATAATAATTCCGTCGCTAATTAGCGACAGAATATTATTATCATCACTAAACAACAACGAAATTATTAATCTATCACTAAATCCATCGCTATTAGAAGGTATTCTTGTAGTGTAAGGTTCGAATCTCAACTGCGACATATTGCAAGGGATTTTTCCCTCAAGTGAAAAACGGACCTAAGAATATTGGTCATTGGATAGACCTCCATTAGCACTTCTCGATTTATCCTAACGGTCGATGAAAAACTCTTGTGAAATCAAATCGATCGTCCCAAATTTGATGTTACCTAATTAATCATTTTATTTTTTCTGTTAATTGTTGACTAACTAATCAGGTATCAGTCAATTGAATTGTGATTTAATAGACACAACCCAAAACATAATCTTAGTTGACTTCCTTATCGACAATCCATAGCAATCAATTGCATGTAGACATTAGTCAGCTAAAATATTAACTTCAACCTAAAACACTTTTTTCAGTTGAGCCTTTACCTAAGAGACCTACCCAATGGCCAAATATATGTCACTCATAATTTCACATAATTCTCTTGTCAAGAGTTTTTACCTTTGGGACTTTTCATGCGTTAGGTATTTGATTAACTTTCACCTATTAAGACTTTTTGTCTTTCAAGAGATCTGATCTTTTGTTTTAGTTAATATCAAATATCCAAACCTTCGGTCTCACAAAATATCATCTTTAAATCTTCCTTGTCAATCAACTCCTATTGAACTTCAAAATTTATTAATACATGTTGAACTTCTCCTATTCCAAATATCTAATCGACCTTAACTCATTTACTTTTCATCCATTTGCACGTTGATTGAAATTTTCTTTTCTACTTAAATATTCGATCAATCTCAACTTATTTAAACTTCATCCATTGCACCTATTATGTAAATGTAAGTAACTTATAGCTACACACTTGACACACATCATTAGTAAACACAATATGAACCTAACTTTAAAATTTATTCAATATATCAAAATTTGATCATTTGGAGTACAATTATACCAACAAATAGAGCATCCGCAATAAAAATAATAAAGAATTAGACAATGCTATCACAATGAATTTTATGTTGGTTTAAAGTCTGCTCTTACTCCATAGCCTATTAAATACATCAAAAATCCACTAATAAAATCTCCTTTAATAGGGGTGAACAAAACCTCAAACAAATTTTTTTTTCCTATAAATACAAATTGACAACGTAAATAAAGAGAGAAAGGTTACAAAGAGATTATAAAAGAAAATCCGTCTCTACAAATCGCAAGCCTTTGGATGTTATTTAGCTTGAGTACTAGGTTATAACAAAATTACACCCTTTTTTGTACACAAGCATTCAACGACTTGATCCAATTCCAATCAACTAGTTAAATTGAATCTCAATTTGACTGAGCACTGTAGTCAATTGAGGCTCAGCTTCAACTCAACTAAATCTGCTTAGATACTTAGAGATCTAGATTTCACTCAAACACTCATAAGCCTAGGAAGGATCAAGATTGAGGTTTATCATGAACAACAACCAAGATGCTATTGCCCTTGATTGAAGGCT
The DNA here is from genome assembly GCA_038050645.1 of Hedychium gardnerianum. Lineage (NCBI taxonomy): Eukaryota > Viridiplantae > Streptophyta > Magnoliopsida > Zingiberales > Zingiberaceae > Hedychium > Hedychium gardnerianum. The sequence goes on from JBBUKS010000029.1 coordinate 7,942,442, forward strand.
TTTTACAAAACCACTAAGTGTTGGATAATAGATAGTTATGCACATTATCTCAATGATGCTGCACAAAAAATATAAATCCTAAAATTATACTTCACTTATATTGTCAACATTTTATATTGTCCTTGAATTCACCTCGCATTAGACCTTTAATCACATGGATTTACCAAACCTTTAAGCACGCTCCAATTTATGATCCTTTGCTATTCACCTACTAGTCCTGTTGAACTACCTTAGAGTACGCCTCACTAGAAACTTTAAGTCCCTCAAATATTCAATGTCATCCTTCACTGATCACTTACAAACTCACCTCGTTAAAAGTCATCAAATCATAAAACCATCAACTCCTCCATGCTACTCGCGCTATAGTCCACTCGCTAGAACTTTTCAATCTCTCACATGTTACATATCTTCTCTAATCACCTCTAAGTCTAACTACATCAAGTCACAATCTCTATGAGCACTTCATTAAGTTCTTGCACACTTAATGAACATATCATCTAAGGCACAAAATAAGCTTAATTTTTTTTTTTTTTTACCAAACATCAATAGCTTAAATTTTTTTTCACCAGACACATTAAAATAGCTTGACCAAAGCCAACCACTTGGGAGCATCATTGCTCCAATAAACTGCACCTAACAATCCTTACCACCCCCATGGAACTCACAAGTTAAGTATCTACTCACATTGAATCTAATAACGAACCTCAATCCACCTCGAGCAAGCTCCATCCAATTCAGCTGAACTAACACAAACTATATTCCAACTTGATCAAATTCTAGAAATGTTTTCTCCATCAATCAAGGTCTTAGAAATGCTAAGAGATTAGCAATTTCTGTACATTTTTTTTAAAGTAAAAAATTCATGAATAAATAAAATGACAGAAAATTACATGGTTAGACGAATTAGTATAAACTTATGTCGTGCTGCCCAATTGTCAATTGACTTCTGGATAAGAAAGCTGTCTTCAGAAAACATATTTCTTGTGCAATACAAGGAGCCTTCATGTTCTACGAAGGAATCTATCCAAAAAAAAAAAAAGGCTCCAAAAGTTTCAACTATTTCAAGAAAAAAATAGGCTACTTCGTTGCATCTAGGCAAAAATCAGACTTCACTGATAACGTATAAATAGAAAGGTCAATTGATCAAATTTCGACCAAGCAAATTTAAAACTCAAGTTTTAGCTGCAGTCTCCATATCCTGTTCAGTGTCGATCTTCAGCAAGTATAATTTAGTAGATCATCCAGCAAAATCTGAGGTGAAGCAGAATTTGAGATCGCTTTCCGACAAATACTAAAGTAGACAATTTCACAAACCCAGTTCTCTTAAAAGGCTACTTGCATCAGGGATGCTCCCACCATTGCAACTTTGAATGCCATTTCCAATGAAATCGTTCAACAAGTTAACTGGGTGCTTTGCTCCACCATGCTTAAGGAATCTTTCTCTAAGAATAGATCCAGTGTCAAGGGACAAGGGTTCTTCATGGCATATATTATGCCAAATGGTTGCTGCAAAACACCTTGCATAAAGGTAGCTATAGTAGCCTACAATAGAAAATTTCAGACTTTATTGTGAGAAAAGTGGAAATGGAAAATTCTAAAGAATAACTTCCTTGGATTTAAACATAAACAAGAAAAATGCGCACCAGCACCATAATTTATAAGGTGGCTAAAACGGGTGTGCCAATGTGTACCCTTGACATGCTTCCAGCTAGTGTGTTGTGTTTTCAAGTCGGCAACGATCGACACTGTATCTATTAGAGTGTTGTGTTGTTCCCCAAAGATTCTTAAATCAATTAATGAGTAAAATATCTAGATGGCAAGATGATGCAGAAGATTAGTGCTAATAAAAAAACCAGAATCAAAAGCAACACTTACAAGATTACATGGAAATTTAGTCTTATTAAGGAAGAGAGAACACTGTATTTTTCACATAATAGGAAAAAATGCATACAGCATTACACATAGCAAACAAAAAACAAAAAAAAACAAAGAATAACTATGGAATACCTGTCGTTGCAGCTCCATAGAAGCAAATCTTCTACGTGCATCATTCATTGCCTTCACCAGCTTTTCTGGTATCAACTCACCAGTTGTTTCATGCCTAGCAAAAGTCCTTAAAACACGGTAATCCCAAGCATAGTATCTGAAGTAAATTAGTTGAACTGGTCAGTTCTGTATATTATGTTACTTCCAGGAATAGATTCTACCATCTTTTGCAGGCCCAAATCAGGAAGTAAGCCACCGCGACAAACTATGGCTCACTATTTTTCAAAAATAAGTTTAAAAAACAACTTCTTAATATTTATTTTAGTAGATTATTATTCATTTTTGTGATTTTTTAAAAAAATACTAAAATATTTTCTTACCACCAAGAAAAATAGGAAGGAAAGCAAGCTCATGTATATCTTTCCTCTTTAAGGAAATGATAGGAGGAATCACTCTATCATTTTTTTCTACCCATTTTCTTTCACTCCTAGAAAACACAGCCGAGCAAAAGGGCACTATATTTATAGTAAGAATTTGCTTTACAACATGTGTCCAAGACCTATGACAATGCAGAACAATGAAAATATCATAAGTGAATATGAAAAGACAACTCAATTATTTGATCATGTTTACTCCTAATTTTGTTTTTAATTTGACTAAGAACAGGATGTTAAACTGGTTTAAAGCATCTATGGTGGCCTATAATCTTCACACATTGACAATGCAAATGACTATTACTTCCTGATATATAATTATCATAATTCCTTTTTATCTTCAGATTCTTATATAGTAGTTCCTATTTGAGTGGACTTAATGTTCTCAAATTGCAGGCAGGCCAGCTAGCATACTAGTAAAATAATTTCTAGGGAAATCACCCATTTCAGTTAAGCCTAATATTGCATTTTGACAATGGAATGCTTAGTTAAATTGCTTCTCCCTTTTTTTTCATTCATCAAATTGAACCACAATGATGTCTCTAGTTTGCAATAAGATCGTCATTGTCTTAAAAGGGGTCCATTTGGCCTGGTTTGCACCTTACATGCATTTGCATATGTCCATATGCTTTCACATGTTACCTTAATTATCCATTGACTTTCCTCACCATTCTACTTTGGCTGTGACAAATTTAATTTTTAGAAATAGACAAGACAGTAAATCATGAATTTAGTGGATGTTTTCATATTTGGAGAAATAAAGAACAAACCAAATGAAAAGGAAATGGAGCTCTTTTAGCTTAAGATGATCATACTATGTCATTGAGCTCAATCCCCTACTATATCCTCATCCATGGTTTGAAATCTTGTACCGTACTGAATGAAACGAATGAAACATATCATTTTAATAAATCACTGAAACTCGATACCACTGGCACCAAGGTTCAAATTCTCAAGTCGTGACATAGTTTAGATCTTTGACCGGAAAGATACTGTTCTAGTATTGTGTCGATGCTATGGTGCATGATGTCGATGACAGATTGAAGTTGAAAGAGGAAGGAGGTGAAGCAAAGGAAAGAGATATTGTCTATGGTGAGTAGTATCGAGTTTCGGTAATTTACCAAAATAATATGTTTCGACCGTTTCGCCCAATATGATATAAGATTTAAAACATATGAGATAATGTCTCCTTATGCTTCATCTTCATCTTCAACTCTAATCCATTACTGGCTCCATGCATCGAACAGCACGATACCAAATCAGTATGGTTTCGGTCAAAGACCGAAACCATGGTTTGAAATTTTAAATCTTATCCTCATCTATATTTAAATTAATTTTATCCTATTTTATCATTGTTAACTAAGTCTTATTTGGTGTTCCTCTTCTTCTATTAATGTGTGTATTTGTCATATTCTCATATCGCCTAATTGGAGCATTTATTGGACGCCTAAGTGCATGTCGGGGGCGGGGGTCTATGATGGGGTGTAGGATGCGGATTAAGAATTATATTTGATTTTGAATTGTTTGGTAATTAATTGAGTTATTTGGTAATTCAAATATTTTGGCATAAATTAGTGACAATTATTGTATTTCTTGAATTGTTTTGTTGTTTCCTAATTTAAGCAAATAAGTTTATAAAAGTATCTCTCTATCTCATGCAAAACTAAACTTTGATTACTAAGAATCTAGCTTTCCTTCTCTATGTCAGATTTCCCTCTAAGTGAAGTTCATATACATTTAGTCCTATGTCGATTAGTATCAGAGCCAATCTCCTAGTTCAATCTCCTATGTAAATTTTTCCTCAAGTTTCAATTTGCTTCTCACAACCCCTACTTCCTTTAGTACTCATGATCTTTTTGCCCCTTCGTGATAGCTCTTCAACCCATTGTCATTAGTCATGATCTATTGCTCACTCCTGTTAGTCGCATGGCGACCATTTACCTAATTACACCGTTGCTACCACCCCACTCCTGTCAACAACAACATCAACCAAACTAGTGACCTTGGTGAGGAGACAAAACTCACTAACAACTGCCTCTAATTTGTTATTTGGTTCTCTAGCAACATTAATGATGGCGTTGTTTCCACAACATGAGCCACGACATCCTTGTTCGCTAGAGGAGACCCAAGGCCCAATCAAGATCTAATTTGATTGATTTTTTTTTTAAAAGGAAAACTCAATTAATATGGCAACAATTTAAAAAAAAAAGTTTTCAAGACCGCATGGTGCAAACTTCACAAAGAAGAGGCTTATATCAAATCAATAATTTTGTCACTCATTGAAATCTCTCACTTAATTTAATTGATTAAGTTAATTTTTGTGCATTTATCATTCTCTCATCTACCTTGGCGCAACGGTAAAGTTGTTGTCATGTGATCTAGTAGTCATGAGTTCGAGTAGTAGAAACAGCCTCTTGTTATGCGAGATAAGGTTGCGTACAATAGTTGCTTCCCGGGGATCTGCATTCATTAGTGAGAGCTCCGTGCACTGTGCTTCTCTTTTTTTTTTTTTATTTTCTCACCTTTCATTAATTCTTGCTTATTACAAAAGAAAATATTATTTATTTAGTTTTCTACTTGTTCCTTTAATTTGCTAATTAGTTTTATACTATTCATTGCTTGTTAAAAATCTCCTCATCAACCATGACAAAAAACCTTGCTACCAAATGGGTTATTTGAAGATGAGATTAGGACCTTACAAACTTAAGTGGATTAGCTAAAATGATTTAAAAACTATACCATGACCATAATCAACAAATTAGCAAACAAAAAGCATCTTGAAGTAAAAGATCATACAACTAATCTAAGTCCACGAATTTCACCTAGATTACACATGTATCATGATCATTATTCCACTTGGAAGAAAAATCATTTTTTACAAACTCATACATGACCATGCCTAGACATAAGTCAAACTTAGCAAAATTAGTCAAACTTTAAGCCTCCAGCATGAAATAATTGTCTAAACATAATAGAATTTCCCAACTGGTACAACATATAAACTGAACAAGCACAATTTGCAAAATTTAAGCTTGTTGATTCGACAAAGAAGCACTAACAAAGCTAACAAAGTTAACACACAGCCTCTCATTGAGACAGTCGTAGAACTCAAACAAACCTTAAGGATGAAGTAGCATACTACTGAACTCTAGATAGTGATGAAGAGGTCATACCCTTAGATGAATACCAAGAGATTGAGGGAGGTAATAAAGATACTATAGAGTTCCACCTAGTGTCTTCCATTCTATCCACACCCACCACTGATAATACTTGGAAATGCAACATCTTCCATACTTATGTGAAGTGTAGAAAGAAGTCTTGTAAGATTTTCATGGACAATGAAAGCCACATAAATTTATTTTTCACACAAGCCCTTTCTAAAATTAAGGCCACATTTGAACCACAACTAAATCTCATAAAGTGTGACATAGGTAAACAACACTTCTTTTTACACAACAGTTTTTGGTCCCTATTGAGATGGGCTTGTGTAGTGATAAAATATAGTGCAATGTTATACCCATGAGCCTTGCCCATGTCATCCTCAATCAAGCTTGCCTTTAAAATCTCTTAATTACTCATTACGGGAGAGAAAACATCTATTTCTTCCATCATAATAAGCAAAATATTGGGTTGTACTCAACCAACCCGAAAGACCTTGACTAAACTCACAACAAAGGCAAGCCAACTTTTGAAGCAACTCTTCACCTTCTTGCACAGTCGAAATATAAGACAAAAGGTACAAAGTTGGTGATGATGATAGGCTTAGTGGCCTAAGGCATTATGATTAGTGCTACTACCTCACCAAACATCTACCTAGAAGTCTAAAAGATTTTAAACAAGTTGCAAGATATAACCCTAAGAGAGTTACCTAATGAACTCTATCCATACGCATGATTTATCATGGAAACTTGGCTTTGAGATCATAATTGTTGAATCCACCACATTACTAAATGAACTCCTCAGAACATGCTAAACTAAATAAGCAAGTCAAAGAACTACAAAAACTCCTTGAGTCGTTCCTACTTTATTGGCACCTAAAAAGAATATCTTTTTGAGAATATTCATTGACAATTGTACCATCGACAAGATCACCATTTAAAAATTTTCTCATACCAAGACAACATGCTTGATTAGTGGGAGTTTGATACTTCTCTTAGATTGACTTGCGTAATGGGTATCACTAGATAACAATTATGATATGCGACGAGTGGAAGACTACTTTTAAATACTGAATGGATGAATTGTATGAGCGGTTGGTCATGTCTTTTGAGTTTTCAAACTTTCATAGTATTCTTATGAGGTAATGAAACAACTTATTCTCATAGTCTACTTTGATAAGATTCTGATTTACAATAAAATGCACATCCACCTAGGACAAATTTGTTTCATCTTTGAGACCCGTACAATTGAAAAGTTGTTTGTCAATTTAAAGAAGTGCTCCTTATAATTTCAAAATCTCTTGGGTTTATCATCTTTGTAGAGATCATTTTGAAAGACCCAAGAGAGGTCATCTTTGTAGAGTTTTCGCCTAGGGAAATTCAATAATGACCCAAACCTTTTACGCTTTAGGAGGCTTAAAGCTTTCACAACTTTGTGATTTTCTATAGACATCTTATTAAGGATTTTAGCACCATTATAGATCTCATAAGGGGAGTTTTCTCAGTTTAAATCCGCCTCCACAACCTTTATGAAGAATTGAAGATTAAGGAAAGAATGATTAAGGCCTTGTCTTTAGACATCCTATCCTCTCTAACCCTTTCAAGGTGCCCTATAATACATCTGGGGTAAGAATAAGAGGAAGAATGACTATAATTGCACTTTTTTAGCAAAGAACTCAACAAAATATGACAATGTTATTCTCTCTAACCCTTCCAAGGTGTCTTATAATACCTCTGGGTAAGAATAAGAGGAACCATGGGCCAAGAATGTCATATAATTGCATTTTTTAGCAAAAGAACTCAACAAAATATGACAACATTATTTTGACAAACAATAAAGAATTTTAACTTTCATCAAGGCCCTAAGACATTGGCGCTACTATCTATTGCCTAATGAATACATCTTACACTCTGACCATAAAGCACTAAATTTCAGCCAATTCCAAGAGAAGCTAAGTGTTAAATATATTAGGTGTACTAGGTGGATGAGAATTTCTTCAGCTAATGTACCTTTATTATATAAATCATTAGCCTAGTGTGAACAACAAATTGGTTGATGCTTGTGTGTAATAGCCATATTTCACACAATGATGGGAACCACTATGATTTGGTTGACTTTGTGATTGGAGACATTTGGAATACCTATGTATGACATTACATAGAGACTTCCTTATTTTGGAGGTGTATATAAAAAACATTGCATTTAGAGGTACTTAGTCCATTGAATAACATTTTATGACCATCAATAAAGCTTGAATAACCAAGAAAAAGCTTGGATGTCTTGCCGATGAGTTACTTGAAAAAATAGAGAAACCATCGAATCCATCTAAAGAAGCACCTTCATTTGACACTCGACACTATAAATCTTTTTGTGAGGTGTCACAAATCATGATCTCCCCACTTGACAGAGAGTTCTTTTTGATAGGGAGAATAATACTGACCAGAAATAATATTTGAATTTTAAATTTTGAGTTGTTTAGTAATTAGAGTTATTGTTAATATTTCCATTTTAATAGTCAATTAATGATGATTATAGTATTTCCTAATTGTTTAGTTGTTTTTTGATTTCCATAAGATCAAATAGTCAATCAATGATGATTATTGTGTGTCCAAATTGTTTAGTTGCTTTTTAATTTTTATAGGATCGATTCTATAAAATATGCTCATATCTAATGTAAAATTAAGTTTTGATTGACAAGAATCCTATTGGACTTTCACTTGCCATGCATCCAATCAATCTTGACCTATCGAAATTTCCTTCACTACCAACACTTGTTGGGCTTTTACTTTGTCAACACCTGTTGTACAAACTTTTCCTCGGTAAACACCTGTTGAACTTCAATAGACTAGTGTAACTCAACCTTGACCACACATCATAGAACTTAACACATTGTTCTAACTTAAACACTTGAGTCAAACACATACCTTCGACTAAGCATTTACCAAGGAAATCAATCAAAGGTTTGTGTTTGTCTTAGTATTACATTTGTGTAGTTGCCAAAACTTTCATATCAACGAATCAACCAAAGAGTATTCAATTCACATACTTATAATAAAAAGAAATGAATCTGAACTATTTTTGAGAAATGTATGGAGAAATGTGATATTGGTGCTAATTACAAACTTCAATCATAATTACATTATGTTATATTGTTATGATTATGTTTTAGACATTGATTATTTTTTATGGAACCTGAATAAAATTTCTTTCTAATGACAGCATATGCAGTTAGATATGTTTCTATGATATTAAATATTCATTCTATTAAGAGTGATATTTAAAAGAGATGAATATAAGTGAAAGTGTTACAGAAATTTAACTCTTGATATACATCATTTCTTTAAGTCTATATTACTTATCCATTGTCTTTTTTCTTGTTCATCGAATATCTCTTCTATGGATCTAAATGCTACATCACCAATTCCACTTGTCATATTTTGTCTATATATACAATTCACAAGTCTCATTTTAACTGACTTGACATGAGCAATTAACATAGTTTATAAGACATCAATGTTGCTCAATCCATAAAAGATCTATATCTTTAGGTATACATAAGACAATATAAACAATGTTACTAATATTTGGTACAAGCATCAGAGACGTGGATGAAAGTGTCCAATTTGATTGACCTACAAATTTGTTATTGTTATGAATAGGTCTGTTGGGTCTCCCTTATAGTGTTAGTGTCTGCGTATTGGTGTTGAACACCATACAAAGGGGATGATCAAGAGTGTGTTTCCTAAAGAAATAAAAACTTTTACGAGTATCTGCACCATACAGATTTAACAATGTATAGCAGTCATATAAAACTTTTATGTTTCTTAATGTCAAAATCACATTAGATTAAAGAAAGCAATTGTCAAAAACAAAAAGGTGCAATATGTTAGTGAGAAAAAGAACTATAGTAAGTATTAGACATGATATTTGAAGGAAAAACGAAGAGCTTATAAGGAATTATATAGTTCTAAGAACGAGAAAAATTTAAAAAAATATACATTAGCAAAGAAAGAGGCTAAGAAAGTAGTGAATGAAGCAAAAAATGAAACTTTTGAACGATTATATCAAAAATTGGATACAAAAGAAGGGGAAAGAGACATTTATAGAATAGCTAAAGC
>JBBUKS010000029.1:7966654-7977836 GCA_038050645.1 Hedychium gardnerianum
TACATCACCGATGTTACGACTCACTCAACCAACTTAATGGAAGACATAATCGATAGCATACATGCATCACCGATGCTACAACTCACTCAACCAACCTAATGGGAGACATAATCGATAGCATACATGTATCACCGTGATGCCATGACTAGCTCATACCCGAAAGGAGCCCTAATCGCTAGCACACATGCAACACCGTGATGGTAGGTAGATAAGTAAAAATCTATCATCACATATGTCTATCTATACAAATATACTCAGCTACATCCATGAAGACATACTAATCATAATACACGTCACACGCGTGTTTATAACTACAAATCAGATATGATAATCACTAATATGATACATCAATATTGGTACACGTCACACACATATCCACATCTATAACAACACGGCATAAATGAAGAAAAATCTAACAAATAAATATAAATGCACATCACATGAGTGTCTATCAACTACATGATCATAGCATGTTTCTAAGATATACACCACACACATGCACAACACTACATGGCATGAATAATCTAAAACTGACATATGAACATAAACACATACCACACACATGCCAAATAATTATATAATTACCCAATCATAAGCATGTTTCTATTGTGCACACCATACACATGTACACACTACAGAATAGGAAAAATAAAAGAGATTACATGGATGTAATCAGATCAACTCAAAGTGCAAGTAGATATATATCAAACTCAAGTAGAAACATAACCAGAGTTAAGGTAAATTCAACTACCTAATCAAGGCACTAAAGTAAATAAACTACCAGAGTCAAGGTTAGAATTACCCGCCTCGAATAGATTGTGTCGAAGAGTCCCCAAATCCACGCACTTATCTTGAATCAATGCCCTGCATCATGAAACACAAATTACAACCAGGTTCAACTATGAATCCAATAACTAAACCACACCCTAAATCGATTAGAACCCCAATTGGATCAATCCAACCATAAGGCATAACCACATAGGAGCTCTTTTAACATCACACTCTTATAAGATAAAACACGATAAAAAACTAAGATCTAACACAATAAGGTCAATGAACCCTAAACCACCCTACAATTAGGTACAACTCATACTACAAGGTATAAGAACATGAGAGCTCCCAAAATTCACATCCTAACCAAGATGATATCCATACATCATAACTAGGTCATCATGAGATCATTAACATTAACCCTACTCAATAATCTCCCAATCATGATCAATAACATCATGTACAACTAATCATAGAAAATCATGAAGAATATTATACATCCATTCACCATTATTCTACACAATCCAAAACATAATTCAACACCATCATACAAGAGGAACCATAATATTAATTCAACTACCAATTAATTCAAATCACAAATCCTCTACGTTTAGATATACCTTAACTCTAATATCCACACATTCCTCTTCCATTTCCTTGAACACATCCTAGAATTCAAAGATGTAAATATATATATGAACTACATATCTACACAATCGAAATCATTAAACCTCTTTACAATTGAGTAATCATCTATCCAATTTGATACAAATTTCACATAAGGCAACCCAAATCCATCACTAACCCTACACTTTGGCATAATTCCTAATTGGAGGATAAAATTATACAAGAACATTTATTCTTCATCCAATCAAAATCAAATTTCAACTCAAATTCAAAACACAACATATCTACACAAACCAATTCTCCACATTCTACATGTATCTCCAATCCACGAAGATGATACTAAGCCACATAATAACACTACACCCATTTTTGAATTTATAGCCCCAAATTAGACTCAACATATCTAGCATAACCCAATTCACTCTTGCAGCTTGACTTCCAAGATACAATGACAAGATTAGCCAATCTCACCATCACACCAAGCAATCTCGACCCTTACACCATACATCACCCAAATCCCTCTTTTTAGCTCAACTAACATATCCATCCTCAATGCACCAACGACCATTCCCTACCAACTTATTTCATAGAGTATTCATTAAGTCAACCACTTCCAAGAAGTACAAGGATTCCACTATGTTCCCTTAAACCCACTCAATGTGTTTGTCTTTGAGTGTCATTAACCCCATCATCTCTCGAATCAATTGCCCAATTCTCTAATCCACCCCCAAAAACACTCCTGATTTCCTTGTGACATTATCCTACAGTGTTTCAAAAAAGAGGAAGAGAAACATACTAATACATGCACTGTGATATAATAAGACAATGCTAGTCAGATGCTACAGAGTAAGTAAAGACTCCTTTGTTGCTGCACGACGACCCTTGCTCACTTGGGAACTGCTGGAAATAAATAACAGCAATAGAAACATCAAATTTTACCATTTAAAAAACACTCTAATGCGTAAAGCTTACACTATCAACAAAGCTTCTATGCGAGAATAAGAGAAAGTGGTTCTACGGTTATTGCTACGCACACACGAGAAGAGGGGGCAAGGGCGAGTGTTACCATTAAAATGATAAAAGAGAAATAGAAAGCATGATGGAGGAGGCTTTCTGCACGCAGGGAAGAGGATTGGCCGGAGTTGTTAGCTGCAGGCTACGACGGCTTCGAGCGGCGGTGACAGTGAAGAACTATGGTGCAAGAGGGAAAAGGCTTTGTGGTTCCTACGAGGGATCGGGCAAGAAGGAGGCGATACTCCGCCGCTGCTAGAGGGTGATGGGCGGCGCTTTGGTGGCTTCGGGGAGATCGGCAGGAGCAATCGAGGAAATGGTTAAGGGAGAGGGTATTGAAAGCTAGGTTTATATAATATATAACTTTAGGGCAAATTAATTCAACCTAGGTTTTAATGAATTCAATCAACTCCCAACTAAATTGATATTTCAAATAGGTCTTCTAAAAGCATGTTATTTGTATCCCCATAAACTCCTCTAATTAGTTTCGATTAAATCCAAAAAAAATTCTAAAAATTATCAAAAAATTCTATAAATTTATTTCTCTATTAACGCTTATTATTTAGCTATTTTTAATTATTGTATTTAACATTCTCCCCCACTAATAAAAATTTAGTCCCCAAATTTACTATCTAGGTGCGGTAATCAAACAATAGTATATTCAAATTGTTTAAATACTGAATGAAAACTTTACACACCTTATGTAAATAAGTGAGAGTATTGAGCCCAAATCTTATCCTCAAGCTCCCACGTTGCCTCCTCATCAGAATGATGTTGTCATCCAATCTTAACGAGACGAATGCTTTTGTTCCACAATTGACGTTCCTTGCGATCCAGAATCTGCATAGGAACCTCCCTATAAGAAGCATCAGGCTGAAGTGGAATCGACACGTCCCTCAGAATGTGAATAGGGTCTGGCATGTACTTCCTCAGCATGGATACATGAAACACATTATGTACACCCGCAAGTGTCGGTGATAGTGTCAGTCGATATGCCACCTCGCCTATCCTCTCCAGAATTTGAAAGGGTCCAATGTAACGAGGAGCTAACTTGTCTTTCAAACCAAATCTTTTAATTCCTTCAGTGGGTGAAACCCGCAGAAATACATGATTATCTACATAAAACTTCAAAGGTCTTCGTCTCCGGTCAGCATAACTCTTTTGTCTATCCTGAGCCTCCAACATTCTCCGTCTGATAGCACGTATCAATTCTACATCATGTTGAATGCTTTGTGGCTCCAACACCTATGGTTCGCCAACCTCTTCTCATAAGGTAGGAGATCGACAAAGCTCTGTCATATGAAGCCTCAAATGGTGCCATCTGAATCACAGAATGATAGCTATTATTGTATGCGAACTCTACTAAGTGTAAATGATCTTCCCAGCTACCTCCAAAATCCATGACATGTGCTCTTAATAGATCCTCAAGTGTTTGTATATTGCTCTCTTACTGTCCATCAATTTGTGGATGAAAGGCTGTGCTGAAATGAAGTTTTGTACCCAAAGTTTGCTGAAGACTCTACCAGAATCGTGAAGTGAAACGCGGATCTCTATCCGATATAATACTCAGAGGTATACCGTGAAGTCTGGTAATCTCTCTACAATATAACTCTGCTAAGCGATCTAGAGAGTCTCTCTTACGGATAAGTAGAAAATATGCAGATTTGGTTAATCGATCAACAATCACCCAAATCACATCATGTCCTTTCCGTGTTCAGGGTAACCCTACCACGAAGTCTATAGTAATATGTTCTCACTTCCATTCCGGTATCTAAATATTTTGAAGTAACCATGCGGGTCTCTGATGCTCAGCCTTTACTTGCTGAGATATCGGACATCGAGATACGAAATCCGCTATATCCTTTTATCATGTCATTCCACTAGTAAGAACATTTTAAGTCTCTATACATCTGGGTACCTTCCGGATGGATCACAAATCTAGATCGATGTACTTCCTCAAATAAATCCTCCTTAACAGAATGCGTCTCAGGAACACACAATCTTCCTCGAAAGTAAAGGATTTTGTTCTCATCACATGAGAATTCTGACTGCTGTTCCGTGTCCACTCTGCTACAAAGAAAATATAGATGTTGATCACTACCTTGAGCTTCTTTAATCTGCTCGACTATAGATGACTGAGCAACCATGGATACCAGTATTCAACGCTTTGTTTGTCCTAGTTTTGCTAGTCTCATCTCCGCAAAACTCTGTACTAACTTTGTTACTGCTATCCGATGACAGGCCAAGATCCCTTGAGATTTTCTACTCAAAGCATCAGCAACCACATTAGCTTTCCCTGGATGATACTTGATAGTATAATCATAATCCTTCAAGAATTCCATCCATCTCCTTTGTCTGAGATTCAGTTCCTTCTGAGTAAATAAATATTTGAGATTTTTGTGATTCGTGAAAATCTCAAAGGTGATTCCATACAAGTGATGTCTCTATATTTTAAGCGCAAAAATAATTACTGCTAGCTCCAAATCATGAACATGATATTTTTTCTCGTGATCCTTCAGCTGACGAGAAACATAGGATATCACCCGTTTATGCTACATCAAAATTGCACCAAACCCTTGGAAAGATGCATCCGTATAGAGCATGAATCCGTCTTCTCCAAAGGGAAGCACAAGAACATGTGCAGTTATTAATCTCTATTTGAGTTCCTAGAAACTTGTCTCACAAGCCTTAGTCTAGGTAAATTTTACTCCCTTCCTGGTTAATCGTGTCAAAGGTAGAGCAATACTAGAAAAATCCTTAACAAATCTCCAGTAATATTCAGCCAATCCTAGAAAGCTACAAATCTCCTGTACTATTTTTTGGTTGCTCCCAACCAGTAACAACCTCTATCTTAGAATGATCCATTGATATCCCTCTACTAGAAACCACATGTCCGAAAAATCTTACGGAGGACAACTAGAATGCACATTTGTTAAACTTCGCATACAGATGCTCTCGTCGAAGTGTCTCCAGAACTATGCAAAGATGTCGTTCGTGTTCCACTTCGTCCAAAGTGTTGATCGGGTCCAAATCCATACACCCTCCCTTTATATGATCACCTATCACATCTCTCCATGATTTGAGATTGAATGAAAGATGAGTAGAGTGATCATCAATATTTTGTCTTTCTATATTGTTCCTGTCCATATTACAATAACTTATATTAGTCTAATAAATATAAAAACATATAAGTGAGATGTTAACATGATATAATTAAAAAATAATTATTTTGACTTACACTAACTTCGGCCAATTTGTTGTTCATGAATTCTCCAGTACCTTGCTTGTTTTTATTGTAACTCCTTGCTTCTCCGACCAATTTGCTCCATAATTCCTTGACATCTTGATATATGCCTATCTTGCTCCATTGCCTAGCCTCCGGTCAACTTGACCTGTCAGGGGTTCTTCACCAAGTGTCTAGTCACCCTTTGATTCACTTGGACTTTCCTTTGTCTAACCTCCAGTTATGACTAGTCACTCGATAGACTTCTCACCTGTTTAACGTCCGGTTAGAATTTTTCTTTACCAAACTTCCAGTTAGGACTAGTCACTCGGTAGATTTCTCACCTGCTTAACCTCTAGTTAGGACTTTCTCTTATCTAACCTTCAGTTAAGACTTTTTCTTGTCTAACTTCTAGTTAGAACTTTTTAATCACCAAGTGTCTGGTCCTTCCTGATCCACTTGGACTTTCCTTTGTCAATTTTTCGTTAGACTTCTGACATCATCAAGTATCTGATCAACCTTGACATACTTGACTTCTTACTAATATGTTGATTAAACATCGAAACTCAAACTCGAGCCAATCTGAACTTGGTCAACTTAGTCAACCTTGATCTGAGGACGATTGCACCAACAAATTGTGCTTCCGCCGCCGCCGAGTAGGGATGTCCCGAGGCATGAGCTGCAAGGACCTGCGGTGCTAAATGGTGGCCTGGAGGTGGACATATGGGTTACTGTTTTGGGATATGAAATCAATTTCTCTCTTTGCTAGCTCTGAATTTTGCTTCTGTTGAGGTTATTTTCCTTGCTATTCCATCATATGACTAATTATGTCCTGTGCCCTCCTTATCTTCTATTGCTTTAGCTATAATAACCTCAGATGATCTTAATTCCTTCATACTTTGTTGGTTGATTCATACTAGAGCTAAAACTCACATAGCTTTCTTTCACGAGTATGTACAGATTATAGACCTGGATGATACGAGTTTTTTTTTCAGTGTCATCCATTGTAAAGTTTATAAAATGTAGTTACTCTTTACTTTTAACAGTGAATTTCCTGCTTTCCATGATTTTGATGAATCATATGTTTGTTCATTGTCCTTTGCCTTGTACCTTGTTGAAGAAGATCCACATAAATAATTTATTGTGGAATAGGAGCTTGGTGTTAAGAGAGATCCTGGATACCTGAATGGTGACCTTATGAGTTATGACCAATTTTAAGCTTTCATATCCTAGAGTTGTTGAGACAGTGTCAATATATTCCTTTGTCACCCGGCTGCCATAACCATAGATAGTTTGGTTCCTCCTCTTCTCCATATTTAGATTCTAATGATAGCAATTAGTGACCGTTGAGATTGTTAGGAATAATAAATTCGACCAGAAATTTTTTTTTAGAATTATCGATCTTCCTGTAAATTTTCTTCTCAGGCATGCTTAGGAGCATATTTTTTCATGATTATTTTTGGTTGTTCTCTGCAAAAAATTGTTTACGGTTCATATATTTCCTTATGTCGCTTTGTGGCTAATTTACTAGAGAGATAAAGGCATATCTTCTTTGTTGAATGATATTAATTTTGAAGTGCTTGGTCAATCAAGGATCTTTTTTTACCTAGCTATTGATTGTCAGTGGAATTGTTCAATGGCAGGAAAAAGTTCTTATGGTGCAGTATACAAAGCAAGGGATGTAAAGACTTCAGAGTTTGTTGCTGTCAAAGTGATATCCTTGACCGAGGGAGTATTATTTTTCCCACGTCATTTAATAATTTTCAGTTTCCATTGAAGAAATTGTTGTCATTGTTCTTGCCTATTTAGTCCCTACTATTTGTTGTTTGTTGCATGTATCTTATTCTACTATTGAATTTTATCTTTATGCAAGTTTGTATTACTATATTACTAGTAATATTTATACTTCTTAAATCACTTTAAAGTTGATTTTATTTTGGTCAACCTCTATCTTTGACACTTTCAATTTTAATTAATGTAACTTATCTAAACAGAAAATAAATTCATCATCTTTAACATGTTTGTACTATCCTAACATATTTTTATCATTTTATCCTCTGCTAACAACCAAGTCTTACTAGTTATAGTAACCTCACAATTTATCTTAACACTTATATTGATGCACCAATTAACCCCGATGCATGGTAGGTATGCTTTCTAGTGTCATAACTATGCATGATGGTTCATTAGTGATTTATCTAAACTTTAATTTCATACTTTGTAGCCTGTAACATCACTATTCTTCTTCTAGAATTACTGTGTTCAAGAGAAATGAGTTTGTGCAAATCCCAGAATCTGGATAAAATATTCAAACTTGATAGTGATGCTTTTATTCTAGAAAAAAGTAAAATTTATTAGCTTCTCCTATGATTGTCATATGTTATTGAGAGGGAGTAAATCAAATACTGAATAGATCCCTTATGTAGGAGGATATTTTCACGGCTTTGTCATAATTCAACTTTTACTTAATTCTATAAATTTATCACATAATTATTAACTCAATTATGCCTGGGGACCAACAAAAGTGATGCTTCTAGTTTTTGTGTATGGTGAATAAATTCATTTAACATTAGGAACCTTATAGTTAATTGAAGGACCTACAAAAGTTTTATAATGATAATTATAGACATGCATATTTGTCATAACATGAATCTACAAGTGTTATATCTATTAACTATCATAACATGATTTTTTTATTATATATATTAAGTCATTTTATATTAAGCCTCAAATGTTAATATTTCCAAAACTTCTATTTCTAAGGTCATGAGTCAAAATACATCCTGATTTATTTACTATTGTTTGATTGAAGCAAAATCTCAATCCAAGTTATTAACATGACATTTCTTATATTTTAATTTGCAGTATCAATCAAAAATCAATATTATAATCAATCTCAATGTGATGAAGTAAGAAGTGAATGGAGCGAATTTATCTACTCATATGTAGGTGTCTAAGGGTCGTGTATGTTGTGACATAAATTTTTGAGTTGTATTTAGATATTTATGGATATATTTTTGGGTGAAGTTGGTCAAACATATCTCAAGTTGGTTAAACATGTCTAAAGTTTGAACTTGTGGATTTCATTTGTTGGTTTTAACACTTTATTTGGGTCAATACAAGTTGGATTTCATTTTCAATTCTGTAGGATATATTTATTCAATTTGGATAAAGTGAAAAATATTTGTTTACTTTATTTTATGAAAATGTGTAGAAGTAAAAGAAAATATTTACTGCACCGCAATACAAAAATTATGAAGTCGTATAAATAACTTCGTCAATCAATATGACATGTGAAGTCATATATGATCAAATACTTTAGTACTTTTACGAAATTGATGAAGTAAAAAAAGTATTTTTACTTTGAAATCGGTCTAATTTCAAATTAGTTTTGAATCGATTACTTTTATGGAGAAGTAATAAACTAACCATTTTACTTCACGTGCATCTACTTCATTAATTATATACTTATTACTTTGTTGAATCTCAAGGTACTATCAACTAAATTCATATAGTGCAATGAAGGTAGAATACATAGGTAATAAATGAAGGATAACATGAGGAGTTGAGGGCTTATGCGCATTTGAAGGATTGAGTAACCTGATGAGAAATAGTCAAGGAGTGTAGTCAACCTATAGATAATAAAATTCTTGTCTGAGCTATGAGTGTTGAGTGAAATATATGGATGGGTGAGGGTGGAACTCAATATAGATAAACTCAAGATTAGAAGTGGTCATAATTAAGATGTTGAATCAACTGGTATTGGACACTGATAGTGGACACTAGTTGATTAGTGGTTGGGAAACCCAAAATCCCAAGTTAATTTGGGGTCTAGGGTTTGACTGGCCAACTAGTAGAATAATTGACTAGCTAGTTAGTTGATGTTGAAGAGACAATGGACAAAAAATTTCTATCCAAGTCACTAATTGAGTGAATAATCGATTGATGGTAAGTTTTTAGTCGACTAATATCAAGAATGGAAGACTGGAAATATCCATTGATACTTGACAATGATCAAATCGAGCAAAGTAGTCAACTGATGATATAGATCAATCAATTAATAGGTGGCCTATATTTCAGCAAGAGGTTTCGAAGGTTATAAAAAGAAGATTTCAAAGAGACTTGAAGTTTGGCGAAATAGAGTTGGAAAAAGCTATTTGAAGCCTTTGCTTTCACCTGCCATGATGTTTCTCCATCTTCAATAGTTGATTGAGAAGGAGAAAAATACTGACTTTTCGGGAGTGATCCATCGATGAGATTGATGTTTCCTCAATTTTCACCTAGGATGTTGAGCACCTCTCAACATATGAGTTGTCCCATTCTTGGACCAATGGGGTTTCCTCTTTGGGCACTTCTTTCTTTTTTGTGTTGATGATGGATTCTGATTTTGATTAACTTTGTCCATAAATCATGTGTGTCCATGTATTTGACCCCTGTGTTACGGTGCAGCGACAAGATGCTCATGTAGTCTCCTAAGCACCTACGGTTCGATTCCCAACTACGATGCACTGTAGGATATTTTCCTCCAGTGAGATGAAAAACCTAAGATGTTGGGTTGTTGGGCCGCTTGCCACTTGAGCTTTCGGATCTATCTTGGTGGCTGATGGGAAACTTTCATGGGGCCGGGCATAACTGAGTTCATCTTCAAACTCCATCAACTTTGATTTTTCTAGTCTCGTGCTTCCTTAATGGTTAGTCTTTGAAGAGTAGTCTCGCTCTAATATCACTTGTAGGATTGTAGGTGGTAGTGACTAGAGGGGTGAATAAATACTTGTGGATTTTAATTTGTTCATTTCGTCTACAAAGAGTTAGCTAGAAATTCCCATGCATGCCTAAAATTTATTTCTCTAGGACTTCAATCACACTTGATTTGCTAAAACTTCAGCCCTACCAAGTAATAGTTCTCCACAACTTATTTGCACTTCCACTTGTTTACCTAACATCTAATCCATCTTAATTTGTTAGGACTTTCATCTCCGCCAAATATCCTGTCGCTCTATGACATGTCTGAATTTTTATCATCTACCTAACATTCTGTTAGTGCAATCGACCTTCAGGGTTTTGATATTTGTTTGACAATATATTTAATTGACCAAGTGAGAAGTTCAAGCAGATCAAGGTTGACTGGATGCTTGGTAAGAGGAAAATCCTAAGGGAGTAAACCTTAGATAGGAGTGAATTCCAAGCAAGAGAAAAATCTTAAGAGAGTGAACCTTAGGTGGTGAGAAGTCATGGAGGAATGAACTCCAAGCAAGAGAAAAATCCTAAGGGAGTGAACCTTAGGTGATGAGAAGTTTTAGAGGAGTGAACTCCAAGAAAAAGAAAAATCTAAGGGAGTGAACCTTATGTGGGGAAAAGTCTTGGAGGAGTGAACTCCAAGCAAGAAAAAAAATCCTAAGGGAGTGAACCTTAGGTAATGAAAAGTTTTGGAGGAGTGAACTCCAAGCAAGTGTGAGTGAAACTAAGTTTTTGGTTTGTATTACTATGCTTGACGTATCCCAATCGGGACTTAGGTACTAATCAGGTTTTGAACCAACTTGGAGATCAAAG
>JBBUKS010000029.1:7996485-8008799 GCA_038050645.1 Hedychium gardnerianum
GGATCTGGTGGCAAAGGATCTAGGGCTCCAGGGCTTTCTGCTAGAATCTCTCATCTGAACTTCAGCCAGTTATCTAGTCCTTCTTGATCGGACTGGACTTCCTACCAGTTGTCTAGTCCTCTCTGACCTAGCTGGACTTCTTGTCAATCGTCTGGTCCTCCCCAACCCGATTGGACTTTAGCCTGGTGTCTGGTCATCTAGATCCTCAAATTAGTTAGCCTACACACTTAGCTCAAAAGATTTAAATAACAAGAGTCCAACTTTAACCTGCTACCATATATCAAAATTTGAGTTAGACTATCAATGCAAACTGCAACAACTAGTACATCTTTTTTCACCCCACCAGCAGTAAGGACACAAATAAATAACTTGACTGAAGAGGTTAACAATTTGAAGAGGATAATATTGCAAAGGGATGTGGAAATGCGCCGACAACAGGACCTCATAATACGACATCTTCAGTTAGGCTTTGCTCTAAGTCAGATTCCTCCTAGTTTTGGTAATGATGTTGACGACGATGACCATGATGATAGTGGTGATGATTCTTTATGACTTTGTTATGTATGAATGTTATTTCATGACTTTATTTGAGCATTTGTGAACCCTTCATTTTTATATTTTTGAATAATACTATTAATTTGTTTCGCATGGGGTTGGTGAGACCAAGGACATATTGGAGGAAGTAAGTATTTACATTAAGTTTTGTATTAGTTTATAGGATTTTTTTTCTTGTGAAAAATGATATTTTTTATTTTTTTATTTTTTGATGTAGGAAAAGAAGAAGAATGGAAGGAGATCAAGGAAGTGTATGTCGAGGAAGACGATTTCTTTTTGTATCTTTCCAATGTTTTGAGAGTGTTTGGTGACTTATTGAATGTGAACTTTTAGATTGGAATGTTGGATGTTTTTGAATCTAATGACTTGTATATACTGATATATTGACTTATTTTTTGTATGATTTTATTTTGGATATGTTTGTTTGACTTGTATGGATTGTAGATATGTTGAATATGATGTGTTGGAATGTTTGTGTATGTATAAACAAGTTTGGATTTGTATACATAATAAAATACAGAAATGGACAGGTTCAGGGCAAAAATTCTGCATTTTGAGCAAATTTGGCGATGAAAAATTTTTGTCACCAACTTATCGTATTCCACTGTGTATTACAATTCTACGATGAATCCCGTTTTCACTGCAGATTTGTGATGAAAATAAGATTCATCCTAGATTTGGCGACGAATCTCATTTTCATTGTAGATTTACAACGAAAA
The DNA here is from genome assembly GCA_038050645.1 of Hedychium gardnerianum. Lineage (NCBI taxonomy): Eukaryota > Viridiplantae > Streptophyta > Magnoliopsida > Zingiberales > Zingiberaceae > Hedychium > Hedychium gardnerianum. Next base: position 7,997,760 of record JBBUKS010000029.1, read on the forward strand.
TGGGATTCATCACGTATTTGTGAAGAAAGCGGGATTCATCTCATCCCCTAATCTAAGATGAAAATGATATTCATCCCAGATTTGATGATAAATTCTTTTCGTTGCAAGTCTGTGATGAAAATGAGATTTATCGTCAAATCTGGGACGAAAACATAATTTTGTCACAAATTTGTGTTTGTGAATTATGTGATAAATTTTATTTTCATTGCAAAATTACAACGAATTTAGTGACAAAAATAAAATTTATCGTAGAATTTGCAACGAATTTATATATTTTCTTCGCAGAGTTTGGCAACGACTTTTTCACGACGAAAAATTATTCGTCATAGAGTTCGTCGTAAATATTTTTGTAATGATTTTTTTTGAAATAAATCATCGCAAATGACTTTTTTTTTTTTTTGTAGTGTGTGTTGTTAATCATTGAGCTTCTATGAACAAATTAGGAATTTGCTTGAAGAATATCATTGACAAAGCTGCTAACTTTCTCATCAATAGAGGGTTGGAAATATATTTAACATGGCACAACATGAAATATCACCTTACAATAATGATTTTTTTAGAAAAAAAAAAAACTTAACAAATTATAGCCAGAAACTAGTCTCCGTCCCTTCTGTTCTGTGTAGGGACTCAATAAGTACCTAGGAAAGTATTTTTATTTAGCCTATTGAAATTCCCCTCTTTTATATCCAAAACTCAACCCATCTCTAATTTATCCTTCAATGCACGTTGCCTTTCCTTGAGCATAGTCCTCCGCCATCACCCTCCACACAACACTACCACCCTTACCAAAATGCCATTCTCCATGTCATTGTTCCCTGTATTGACTATGTTTCGAATGTGTTAATTTCCTTTTGAGCACGTGATGGATGATTTTACTCATATTAGGACCATTGTAAAAGACATGATGCTTAATAGGTCAAGCCATTCTATGGCGCTGGTTGGTTGTCCTTGATTTCATTCATGATAGTAATCAATTTTGCAATAATTCCATCTATATAATTAATACGATTTCTTGTTCCGACCATTTCCTATTACAAATCTTGGAGGCTATCTAACCGTGCGTTCTTTTGTTTCTTTGCTTTATTTATTATTTTGCATTAATCATATGAGTGGATTCCTGCATCACTTTATTTATCTATATTTTTATTTAATAATTGTAGAAAAACTCTCTCTTTCTTTTTATCTTTTGTCGCCTTGTTCATTAAACTATCTCCTTACTCTCGGTCTATTTTGAATCGTCGTTGATAATTGGCTTTTAAGTCATGGGATAACGTGACGAGCACAGATTTGTTGCACTCCTGTAGCCGGTTCGGCTCGAATGGTTATGGTTGTCTTCCGATCCTCTTTCCTAGAGAATGATCTCGATCGTCCAAAGCTCCCAAACGAAGATGCGGGGCGCCAGCGGCGCGAGCTAGAACATAGGATGCTTTTCCGTCGGGCCAGACCGCCAGTGTTATTCGTCCACGAGTCTCCCTCACGGGGCTCCGCGTGCGACAAGTTCAAATCTTTTTGAATCACCCTGCATTTTTTTTTTCCCTTCGCGAGGGGTCAATCGTCAAAGAGCTTGAACACGAGGATACGTGGAGTGTGCCCACCCCGACAATCGCACTCAAGTCTCTTATCGAACCCTTCCCACTCCGGTGTTAGACAGAAACAGTACGGACCACACTTGTGGCAAATTGGTATACAATGGGTCAATTGGCAAAATGAAGATGTCTTTCCACTTTCCGAATTCCAAATTCCAAATTAAAACAAACCTCCACACTTTGCCTCGCGTCCGCGATGAAATCACGTCCTCCTCTCTTTAAATAAGCTTCCATCGCTCGCTCACTCCTTCCCACTTTCCAGATCTCTTTAGCTACTTTCCACCTGATATATTCAAATCTCGTATAAGTTGTTCGATCGCTCTAATTTAAATTAGTTTGTGACCATGGCGCAGAAGCCGCTAATGCTCAAGGATTTCCTGGAGCTGGATTGTCATAGCTCCACCCCGCACTATACCTACATCACCGACACCCTAACGCGCCTTCGACGCTGAACTCCGGCGAAGAAGGAGGCAACTTCCGAGAACGCCCTCAAAGCGTGCGCGCACGAGGATCTCCTCCGTCGTCAAGATGTTGCCTTTCCCTATCACGGCCGGATCCTCGGCCTCCAGCCGCGGGCTCCTCTCCAGGAGCTTATCGAAGCGGATGAGGATAGACTTCTGGAGAAAGCGAGGCAAGTCACCACTGGAGGCGGAGGCCATCGACGGCGAACGACTGCGATCTTGCAGCTTACCATTGCCGGGCGTCATCAGCAGATGCAGCAGTTGGTCTTTTATGTCCGACAGTGACTTTAACTCCGACGAAACGAAGAACGGATCACCAAGAGCGAGCCCGTGTCTTCTCTTGGAGTCCGGGAGGAAACCCGCCGGCGACGACGTCTCCGACAAGGCAACCAAGGTGAGCCGCTAAGCAACAATTTTACTCTTATTAATGTACTGGAATAATTAGTTACGTCGCCTCAATATCCCTTAAAATCAAAGACTAAGTGGGACCCGCATTAAGTTGTTGAGATGCTTGATTGAATGTCGACAAGTCCTGCGTTACGATACAGTGATAGAAGAATGTTTAGATTATTATCTAATTATTCGTTATTCAATTTTTAACATATTTATAAAAAAAATTAAATAAAATATGCAATCATTGAAATTTTATATTTTTTATTTATTTTAACAATCCATAAAAAAAAAATTAGAATTAAATCTATCATTTCAAATTCATCCTTTTGTTTTTGTTTTTGTTTTTGATTGAACGTCGACTCCTGCTTTGTGCCATCTCTGTCACTGTCGAATAGCTTCGTTTTTAGTGCAACGTGCTGGTCCATGTAATCGCTTCTCCGCCATCTAATTCAATCGGCACATGCACAGGTTGTACATGATGGCATGTACAAGAAATTAGTTGATTTAAAATCTGGCAGGATCGCATGCTGATTTGTTTACTTAATTGGACAATGAAATTGGAAATTAACTTTCCTTTATACATATAGACTAATGTTAAATGATAAATTTATTATAATAAAATAAAAATTAATTTTTAGCTACGTATGTTTTTGAAAAAAAAAATCTATTTCCTAATCATATTTTTTTATCCTAATAACTTGACGATCGATTATAAATTAATTTTATAATTTACTTTTCATTACATAATTTAAAAATAAATTATGAACGACGTGTAAGGAAATTTTAATTATTTTTTTATTACCATAAATATATTTGGCCCCCTTAAGATATCAAAATAGTCCACTTTCGCATATTTATTAATATCCTTAGCCCCTTAAGTTTTCAAAATAGTCCACTATACTGTGCACCTTGTCGACTCGCGTGTTTCAATCTTTCTGCCTCTACAATATTAGTATAGTTAATATAAAATCAATAAAAAGTGAGAATAATATGCCAACTCGTACGTGTTTACGGATTGTTCTACAAAATCTGAAGAGTGATTGATTAATTGTTGTAATTATTTGTAAAAAGAAGGCGACGGCAGATGGAGAGGGAAAAGAATCACCGGAATGCCACAGCTCGTCGGAGAAGGAAAAGGAGCAGCTGAGTCCAGTGTCAGTGATAGAATTCCTTTGCGAAGGAGAAGAAGAGGCATCATCGCCTTCCTTTCGCCACATCCTCTTAAAGCTGCAAAGTATGTATTTATCTCTTTTTTAATATTGTCATATTTCTTTTTATTAAAACATGACCATTGATTCTCAAATCAAAAAATATATAAATATGAACAAAAATTAAAAAGCATCCCAAATATTATAAATCATGAAAAGGACATCTCTTTTTCAAAAAAAATAAAAAATTAAAAAGACACCTAATCATATAATTTTAATTAATTTAAAAATAGTAAAAAATATTTTAATGTAATAGTATTCAAAATTTTAATTATCTGCTATAATATATATATATAGAAGCTATTCAATAATTACTATAACAAGTAAAAACTATTTAGTAGTTGCTATGATGTAAAAAATTAACTATTTTATTATATTAAAATAGATTTTACTAGCTTCGTCATATTTGTTTAAATTTCATTAAAATAGCTTTAAATTAGTCAAAATTATTTTTAAAATTATTTTATATTAGTCAAAATCACTTTAAACTAAGTTGTAATTAATTCCTAAATCTTAAATTTTAAAATTTTAAAATCTAAATCATAAATTTTGAAATACTATTATATTAAAATAATTTTTTAATAAATTTAGTTAAAATTATTTAAAATTTATCAAAATTATTTTAAAATAATTAAAATCACTTAAAAATAGTTATAGCAACTATCAACGACGGCTATAATATATATAAATTATTAAATAATTACTATAATATTATAATATTTTTATATTAAGTATGATGCGTTGGAACTGATATCGAATAGTTTTTATATATTATATTGTAGAAAATAAAATACCTAAAAATTATTTGATATAATATAATATATAATAGTTTTTATATATTATAGTAAGTAATTGTAATTGTATAATAGTACTGAAAAATAATAATAATTTCAGGATAAAATATTTGATGAGATGTTTTTTTGTTTTATTTTAATAAAAATATTTTTTTTGATGATTGACAGAGTGTCTTTTTCATTGTTTTTTTTCTATAACTATAATTAGAGAAAGAGGATCTGGGATCTCGTGTTCCGCCGGTCTTTCCTTAACCGGGTCAGGCGTCTGTCGTGTCTTCTTGTCCCTGCGACCTCACTCACTGCCGGTCAAACTTGTCAATATTTACAGTTTTATTTTTTCGGGTAGAAATAGTTAGTTTTTTATTATATATTTGAAGTCATAAATACGAAAATCTCTTTTCTTTGTACTAGTATTTAAATTCGACTGTTTCACATAAAATGGGCACCGATCAATTTATTTGACAAGCATGTGCAACGTGGGTGAATTTGAAGGATTCCAAATTTAAATTCATTAATCGATGGAGGTGCAGGGAAAAAGCGGCAGCTGCTCAGCACAATCGGACGGTTCGAACGCCTCGCGGATCCGACCCCAATCAACCTTGACCGTTGTTTTGCCTCGTGCAAGGATGAGGAGATGACCGCGAGGAGGCTGCTGCGGCATTTCACCTCGATCTGCCATGTAAGCTCACTGGACGTGAGCGTAGAGAAACTTCTGCTGGACTTCTTCGTTCACAGCTTGACCGCCCAGCAGAGGAAAGTGGCGAAGACGGAAGAAGATGAGGAAGCGTGGCGGCTGATTTTGGAGGCGAGGGAATGGATGGAGGGAAGATGGTCTGGGGCCGACGACTACCTCGGGGAAGCGACTCTGAGGGAGATGGAGGACCGGGAGAATGGGTGGGTGAAACAGCAGGCGGCCGCGGAGGAGGTGGCCGTGGATTTGGAGGGCCTTCTCTTTGGATTGCTGATGCAAGAGCTGGTGGTGGACTTGGCTACGTGCTGATGTATGTCGTCGTTGGGGATTAATTAGTTTTGAATAAGTTAGAGGGTTGATTTTGAGATGGAGGCCGCCATGCCAATTTTGAGAGATGAAGAGGAGGATTCTGCAGATTCATGCATGTTCAGAAATTCACCTACATTAAATAATTATTATTAATGAATCAAGATTTCTGAGCTAAATTAATGTTAGTTTTGACTCTGCCGGCATAAATAACCATCAAGGGTTCAAGGTAATGCAAAATCTGAAACTTCACCAGCATATGGATTTCATATCTTGACATAATTAGGATAAAAGATTTTATGTCCCTTCTACTTGGCCCTTCCCACTTCTCATTTAACTTCCCTCTTTGTCAACAGAAGGAAGGTAGCATCTTTTTCATTGCCTTCTGATTTAAATTTTATTTTCTTCAAATACAAATGTTGTTTCTCTACTTTATTATAAATACTGATGGTCACATAGACCGTGAAAACTTCCGCTACATCACATATTTTAATAATTTTCTTTAAAATTATTATCATGCAATATCTATATTGAGAATGCATTACAAAAAGATCAACATTTAGCGACGACATTAATGCGTCGCTAAATCTTATTAGTGACGGAATATATTCTGTTGGTTAGTTTTACATCGTAGACAGGTTATTATATTTGAGAGGTGTCCTAAGATAATCGTCTTATGATATGTACTATTTATTGGACAAATATATGATATATTATTTGAGTACACATTTTTTTGTGTATGATTGGATTTTAAATTCATTTATTGAATGTCCGCAATACGATTCATAGCATGAGAGAAATTGTGATCCCTACATATATAATTATGAATGTATTGAAACAATCCCTAGTCAATTAATGAGTTTTGGATATCATCGATTCTGTGAGACTAACATGAGTTATACTTCTTGGCTTGTCCAAACAGTCGCTCTTCACTGACCAGAGACATTGGGATGTCGAGAGTTGAATGTATATGCTAGTTAATAGTAACTAGTTCATTGGAGTGACATGCCATGATATTTCATATGATTCTCTACATATATAGATATGTCAATGAAGATCTCATTACAACTTAAGTGCGAGTTCCCTTCAAATTAAGGTATTCAAATCATCTTGGTCATGGAGACTTATATTTTGACATTTTAAGCAAGCACCTCTAAGGAGGTGTGATTTCGGGATGATTAAGTATAAGTCAAACTGTCCAAAGGTAATTGGATAACCAACAAAGGATTCACCACTCCTTACAAGGAGAGATATATCCTATGGTCACTTGTTAGGATTGTTACTTGAAGTCTTTGGCCAAAATAATACATGTCAAGAATATAATACTCTTGGACACTGTTTGAGTAATTTGAATCCACATAACGAGGAAGTATAACTTGGACTAGGTGTGACGTAATCAGCCTAGTGGGGACTGACATATAGACCATGTCCTAAACCAAGTGGGTGTAAGATGAATGAAAGAAACGAGACACGACTTACTATAGCTGTTGAAGGGTTCAGAATTGTTCTGGAATTAATTATGATTTTCTGGTTAATTGGGGATCATGATGTACTACTAGGTGTCACTCATGATCGTTCCATAATTATTAATTAATTATGGACGACCAACATAAATCGAAAACCTACAAGATCACACGCACTATGAGTTTATCCAAGAGACATAAAATGAGTTTGAGAATTAGATTCTCAGATCAAGAGAGATTAAGTCTGATTGGACCAAACAAAGAACAAATATGGAAAGATATTTGTCGGAACGAAAGCGTAGATGGATCACGTCTTTTGAAGATAAATTATACCCTCTTTGTTTTAATTATAAACCAAATTAATTTGGCGCAACAGAAACAATGGTGGACCATGCCTCCTGTAGGTAAGGTTAGATTCATTATGGTTTAATAATAAACTAAAAGGGTTTGATTTAATTATGGACCAAGATGATTTAATTTTGAACCAAACTTAATCATAATGAATCAGATCATTATTAGATTTGAGAGATGACTTATTCCTCAAATTATTTATGAGTAAAAATATGATGGTAAAAGGAGAAAGCGCCCTTGCCAGCCCGTTTTAGGATCAACACAGGGAGAAGGTAAATCACGAGAGTTAGTTTAGTAACTCGGACAGTGACCAATATATAGAAGAAGATAAAAAAACTTCACTATTAATCAAGATTTAATTCTTAAATCTTATAATAATAATGTTTTATATATTAATCATCAGCCTATCTAGATAAGGAGTATAAATATAATCCTACGCAAGAAGAATTAATTAATGATGAGAGAGTTTAATTAAAACCTAAATTATTAAGTTTTGGAATTGTTTTTTTTTCCCTCTCTTTCTCACTCTCTCACTCTGTTTACTTAAACCGCCGCTCAAAACACCAAAAAGGTGAAAAGGTTCCCCTTTTTGCTATTGCCGTTGACCACAGCACAAAGGATAAAAGTTTGCGCCGCCATCCATCCTCAGCCGTCGGAAGCTCCTCAAGCCACCGAAAACTACAGGAACCATCGGACAACAACATGGAGTTGTTGTCCTCTTCGGTGCCGCCGGCGAAAACAGTTTCGCCGCCGCCTGGATTACTGCCACCGCCGGAAGCTGGGCACTACTGCTCCTCCTTGGGCTGCCGGTAGCAGGGATCCCGCCCTGAAAGGTTCTTCCGCCCAACTGGTTGTGCTCCGGTGGAAGCTCCGCCCAACAGGGCTTCTCCGGCCAGCAGAGGTGCTGTCACCTAGGAAGGTTGCTCCGACCAGTTTGTGCCCTAGTGGATGCTCCGCCTAGCAGGGCTGCTCCCGCCAGCAGAGGTGCTGTCACACAGGAGGGATGCTCCGACCAGCATGCTGCTGTTCGACAAGTTCTGTCAAGCCGGCAAAGGTTGCTGCCGGCGGCATGGGATGCCGCCGGGCTTGCTGTTGTTCCCTCCTGCTGTCGCCAGACCTACTGCCACTTTCAACAGCGAGGTTTGTGGCTCCGAACAGTGGCAACAGAAGTTTTTGCCACCGGTTAATTTGTATTGACTGGTTGTAATTTCTGCCGGGTACAAATCAAACCATTATCTCTTTCTCTGATCGCTTAGTCTCTAATCTTGGCTAGTACCGAAAAAGAGATATGACACGTGACTTAGCGAAGTCATTTTAAAGATAATTCGACGTGTATATGAATAGAGACAATCCTCGTTAGGGTTGCTCATTGATTCCAGAAGAGGCTAGCTAATTTTGCATGGCTAGCAAACGCTCTCTACAAACTTTGATAACGAACTCACAAGTATGACTGAATTAAATAATTTAATTTAGTTTTCGTAAAATTTTATATTACAATTATGTCTGACACTGGTGTATTCTGCATGCGTGTGATGTGTATATTATAATAATTTATAATTATTGTTTGTCTTCCGCTGCACGTTTATGAAACGTGTCCAACGTACGCATCCGCGTCAATCTCTCCAACAGTGGTATCAGAGCTTGACCGTGCTTCGACATAATTGTAAAAAAGGTTTTACAAATCGTAGTTGGTCATAAATTAATTTTTGATTTTTTTTATTAAGAATTTTTAATTTTGGAAAGTTTCTTAATTTGTTAAGAAATTTTATTTTTGGAAAGTTTCTGAAATATTTTAGAAAAATTCATTTTGAAAATATTTTGTAACATTTAGAAATTTTAATTTGAAATGATTTTGAATTTATTAAGAAATTTTTATTTTTGGAAAGTTTCCTAATTTGTTAGGAAATTTTAATTTTAGAAAATTTCTAAAATAATTTCAGAAATTTTAATTTTCAAAGATTCTGAATTAATTAAGAAATTTTAATTATAAATTTTCTAATTAGATAGGATATTTAAAATTAGGGATTTTTTTTCTAATTAATTAGATTTTCTTGATTGAGAATTATTTCCTAAATAAAATATGTAATTAAATTTTAGAAATTTATTTCCTAATTTAATTAAAAGAATCTTGATTTATGGAAATCAGATTATTATTCATATTTTATTTATAAATAATTGTTAGGTCATTGCAAGTGCACAATTATGTTGTCAATAATATAAAAGATTATCGTATCCACAGGGACTGTTGATTAAGCACTAGTAATTTTGCAAAATAAATTATCTAGACAATCGAAGGCTGATTGAAAGTTTATGAACTAGAGAGAAAGAGAGAGAGGGGGAGAGAGAGCAAGAGAGAGTTGGTTGTGAGAGGGGATGAGTTGGTTGAGAAGGAAGAGTTTAGAGATAATGGTTCTAGGGTTTTAGTTTCATTATAATGCTAATTAATATCCCTAATGTATATCATCTCCTTATTTTCTATGCTTACATTTTTGTAGGGATTCTAACAGATTTTCAAAATGAAATACCATTAGAATGTCTTAGCAAGGAATAACCCCTATGTCAAGATTTTTTGACTCTAGAAAGTGGGTAAGTATCGATACCCTTTGTCATTAAGGGTATGTAAGTCCGGTTGAATGAGTGTCCTCTTTCACTAAAGATCTCTCAGTTATCCAGCTTAGTAGCAACCTTAATATAAAGGCAATCCCTTCTACATGTATTAATTATACACACATTTCGTCAAATATGTAGTAGACACAATACATATAGAACAAGACATAAATACTTTATTAAACAAGGAAATGACTTATACATAGTTCATACATCAGTCACACATCATATTTACTCCCTAACCCTAGAGTTCGAAGGACTACTCCATGAATAAGGAAGAACAAACCAAAGACACGAAATAGAGTATTCTTACAACCGAAAATCTGACAATAGAGGGAGAAGAGATGCTTATCGAGGTGAAGTCGGTGTCTTCGGGATGTCTCCTTACTCTAGAGATGGACGGATCATTGAGGAGGAGGAGATGGAAGCTCTAGGGTTTCCCCCTAAGGAGAGAACCCTTTCCCAAGGAGAGGGGCTGAACCCCAAACCAAAGATGGTTCAAGCAAGGGTTTGCTTGACCCTTTTATACTTCCCTTAAAACTGCCCAGACCTGTCCCATTTGTTGAGCTCAGCCAAAATAAGTTTTTTACCCATTAGACCACTTTATCTCGAGTTATGTTTTGAACCAAAATTGCATCACTTGAAATTATCTTCAATTTGAGAGTTGATTCTGTTGGTGCAGTTTGCACTAATAGTCTAATGCTAAATTTTGATGTTTAACAACAGGTTAAAGTTAGACTGTTGTTGTTTAATCCTTTGAGCTAAGTGTGCAGATTAACTAACTTGACGGATCTAGAGGACTAGACACTAGGCTAAAGTCTAGATGTGCAATTCTGGTAGGAAGTCCAGCTGGGTCAAAGAGGACCAGACAGTTGGAAGGAAGTCCAGTCGGGTCAGGGAGGACCAGACGATTGGCTGAAGTCTAGATGTGGGATTCCGACAGGAAGACCTGGTGGGTCAGAGATCAAACGTCGAGGAGGTTACTCAGCAATCAGTAAGTGAGGTAAGCAAACTAGAGGAGAGAATCCAGTGAGGCCGAGTCCCAGTGGGGACGTTAGGCGTTGGTCCAACTTAGATCCAACATGGAACTCTAAGTTGAGACAGTGACTAGATCCGGGTCTTGGTGAGACAGGATCTAAGTCATAAATGATATACTGTTCATGCATATATATTTCTAACT
>JBBUKS010000029.1:8010576-8039105 GCA_038050645.1 Hedychium gardnerianum
TACCCCCACTTATTTTCTTAAGGTGCGTAAAGGTCATTCAGTTCTTAAATGAATCAAATATGTTATGTTTTGATTATCGCACGTGAATAATAAATTTATGTTAGTGGAGGAGAATGATAACTATGGAAAAATAAAGTTTAAGCCTTAAAAATTTTAAAATAACTCAATAAGAATTTTAGAAAAAATTTAGAAATTTTTGGGGGTTAAAATGAAATTATATGAATTAGTTAAGGATATTTCAAATTAAATTGGGAGTTAATAAGAATTATTAACCTAAAGTTTATTTAACTAACCCTAAGTTTATTTAACTAACCCTAAGGATATTTCAAATTATTAAAATCCCTAAGTCCCCACTCACGCCTCTCTTCTCATCACCCTCACTTGACAAATTCCACCAGGCGCCTGAAAACTGCTAAACCAGGCGCTTGAAAGGATCTAGGCTCCTCAAGACAAACCAAGTGCCTCAAAGGTATTGAGGCGCCTCAATCACCTCAGTGTTAGAAGGATGAGGTGGTAACCTCTAATTGGTCGATGCACGTTAGCAACCAGGTGCCTCAAAGGGATTAAAGCACCTGGATTAGGATAGACTCGGTAGAGTCAAGCTTCAACCAGATTGAGGCTCCTGGAGATAGATAAGCGATTGCTAACTTGGATCCGATCAAATTGACTCAGATAGAGGCGCCTCAATTTGAATAAAGGCTCCTAGATGAGTCAATAAAAGAGAACTTCGACTAGCAGCTCTGGACAATAATTTTACACAACTTTCGTACTTGCGTGTTGCTCCGAAAAGTTCTCCATGACGCCGTAACACTGCACCAACGACTACACTCAAGCTCTTACTTTACAGTCGTTGGTATACTTGTCTTTACTTGTACCTTCACTTTCATATTTATTATAATTCATTATGCTATTAGTGGATTATCCATCGAAAGCACTCATTTAGGTGTGGGTCTTGGACTAGCCATCGTCGGGTGGTAAACCAAGTAAACAAGAAAGTGTGTTAACTTGTGTTGTCTTTCCTTATTCTATTTCTATTATTCCGCTGCTTTATACTTTCGAGTTTATGAAAAAGTAAAAAAGTCACGAGCGTTATTCACCCCCCCCCCTCTCCTAGCGCTTTTCGATCCTACACTCCATGACCCCCAAACACATAGGTATGTCTTCCTTGTAGCTAACAAGGATTTCATAAGAGAGTGTCAAATTAAGGGGAGATCCTATTGAAAGACTAATATTTAAAATTAGTTTTCAAAATTAGTTTTTAAAATTTATCTTCAATATATCATCAACAATTTTGAAAAGAGAGAAGTTGTGGTTTAAGGGTTCAAAATATTTTTAGATAATATTTTCAAAATTATGTTTGAAAAATATGTTGGAAAACATCTTGAAAATTCCTTTGAAAATTTTACATTATTTTCAAAATTATTTTAAAATCTCTTTGAAATTGCTCTTTGAAAATTACTTTGCAAAATTCTTTGAAAATCATATTTTGTAATATTTTGAAAATACATGTTTTCAACAAAGATTATTTAAAAAAATATATATCTCGAAAGTTATTTTTGAAAAAGGGTTTTCAAAATAAATTTGGAAACGGGTTTGACATATATATCTTTTTTAAAAAAGTTCTTGGAAAATATTGGAAAGTTAAGTGATGATTTTCAAAAAGATATTTTAAAAATTAAGAGATAAATGATCTTTCAAGAAGGTAAGGGAGATATTTTTGACTAAGGATTACCTGATATACAATGTTGGTACAAAACAAAGAAAGCCCTTAGTATTTAAGGACTCGAAAAGAATATACTTTTTGATATGTGCCAAAAGGGAAAAATAAAGGTTTAAGTTAGAAACTCTAATTCTGTCAATTTTGGCATAAGACCAGAAAAGTTGGGTTAAATAATTAGCCTAACTTAAATATATTATCAAATATCAAAAATGAAAAGATTGTTGGTACAATCGTCCTCCAAAGTTTTGATGTTTGTTTGATAATATGTTTACTAAAAAAGGTCCAATCAGATTAAGGTTGACCGAATGACTGGTAAAGAAAAATGAGTTGGTGAAAAATCCAAGTAGGTCAAGGTTGACCGGATCCTTGACAGTCAAGTGAGAAGTCCTGACAGGTCAAGGTTGACCTAAGCAAGTGAAAAGTCCTGACAGATTAAAGATGACCTAGACAAGTGAGAAGTCCTAATAGATTAAGGATGACCTAGACAAGTGAGAAGTCCAGTTAGGTCAAGGTTGACCGGATGGCTGGCAAAGAAAAAGTCTAAGAAAGTCAAGATTGACAAGATGCTTAGCAAGGGAAAAGTCCAAGCAGGACAAGGTTGACCTAGACAATCAGCCTCAAGAGTTTTAATGTTTGACAAGCAACATGAGTTGACTAAGTTAGTAAAAGTGTCCAAACAAATCAAGGATGACTAGATGTTTAAAGTAAATGAAAAGTCTAAGCAGAACGAGATACCCGGTAGTTTGGGAAGAAGTCTTGACAAATCAAGGTTAACCTAGACAAGAGAGAAGTCCTGATAGGTCAAGGCTGATCTAGGCAAATGAGAAGTCCTGATCAGTTAAGGCTAACCTAGGCAAAGGGAGAAGTCATAACAGTTCAAGGCTGACCTAGTCAAAGGAAGAAGTCCTAATAAGTTAAGGTTGACCTAGGCAAGTGAGAAGTTCAGTAAGGTCAAGGTTGACCGAATGTCTAGCAAAGGAAAAAGGCCAAGCAGGTCAAGGTTGACCGAATGTCTAGCAAGAAAAAAGCCCAAGCAGGTCAAAGATGACCGGATGTTTGGTAAAGGGAAAATCCTATGGGAGTAAACCCTAGGTAGTGAGAAGTTTTAGAGGAGTGAACCCCAAGCAAGTGTGACTAACATAAGATTTATAGTCGACCGTGCGCGATCAATCGGACTAGCATATTTGAATGACTGAAGTACACTATTTTACTTTACTACTTCTATCTATTGTACCAACTCGGTGTTGTAGGAAAATCTTAGTGGATCGGGCCAATCAGACACTAAGCAAAGAAAATCCAAACAGGTCAACTGGACCAAATGTTTGGAGGATAAGAAAGGTAAGTTTTGGAGAGGACCTTCAATTTCATAAGGCAGTGAGGGTGCATCCTATTTAGGACAAACCTTAGACGTTAATCCAACTAAAAAAACCAACAGAGGTTTTTAAGTCAAGATCAGATAGCCTTAACTATCAAATTAATTCATGCATACATATCTATTTCTAACTTTGTTTTGCAAAATTATTATTGTTATTCTTGTGCTTATATTGTTTTGCAGAAAAACAAAGTCTCTCATGACCAAAGGGTTCGGTCAATCGAATAGAGTGGTTTGGTTGACCGATCAAAGCAGATAAGCACATATCAAAGTCAATTTGAGCTTAGAAGGAAATAAGGGTTTAGTCGACTGATTAGGAGGATCAGTCGATTGAACACAATTTGGTCGACTGATCAGGAGGATTAGTTGAATGATCAAGCGGATTACGTGGGATTGATCTGATCGGATCAACGCAAGCAAGTAAAGATCGGTTTAGTCGACCAATCTGGAGGTTTAGTCGATTGAAAAATTTAGAAATCTAATGCAGACACGGCGGGATTTGATTGGGTTTGATCAACTGAATGTGTTTATCAGTCGACTGAACAAATACTATAAAAGATGCTTGAAACTTGAGGCTCGACATCAATTTTTCAACTCTTCATACACAACGCCTTCGTCCGTTTCGCTGTTGAAGCAAGATATGTACATCTATTGCACTAAAACGACCTTCGACAACCTACACCGAATTCTATTCTCTCGTTGTCGATAAATTTAATATTGCATTTTATTTTAGTAACCGCTCGGGTCTTTTATTTTTAGTTTTCCGCTGCATCTCTATCTTTGTTTTTGAAAAGAAAAGATTTTAGCGCGATATTCACCCCTCTTTGATCGCATGATCCGGTCCTACAAATACATCATTAAAACATAAATGATATATGTGATAAATGATTCATTTTTAGACTATTGGACATGCTGATTCATTTTGATAATGATATCCCATTACCATTATTTTGTACCAGCAATATATAATCATGGCTTATTGTCAGCAAATTAGAATTTAAACATTTAAGCTTATGGTGAACTTTATGCCTATCTTTTTTTTTTTCAAAAATTTCAAAGGAAACTAAGGACAAGAACAACTACCTTATAATAACATCAATTATCTAATAAATGAATGCCTCTTTAGGTGATAATGAAATAACAATTTAGGTTGAGGATTAGTGGTACGATTATAAATGGTCTTCAGTTGCTCATGGGAAGATTTTAATGCAAACATATCAAAATTCAATAAATCTGGAAATAATCCATACCAAATGTAGAGCATGCACAAGTTTCATAAAACAATCACTAAACAAATGTTCAAACTAGAAAGTTCACACAATAATAATACCATAAGAGATAAACTACTAAATTTGAGTTGAAAAGGTCGAAAAAATCTCATGATGTAGATTAAGAAAAACTAAACTAACAAGATGATACATACACAACTATACAAAACAATAAATACAAATAATTACCAAAGAAGATGTTATACAACGCGGTTGCATACTACTGCATGAGAAGGTCGTGATCGACGATAAGTTTGTTGTCTATGATAAGAGGAAGGAACGAGTTATGAGCGAGCACGAACAACTAATGATAGGCCACAACAGATCATGCTCAGGCTCCCGTATTGCGCGACTAGGGTCTATGGCGC
The DNA here is from genome assembly GCA_038050645.1 of Hedychium gardnerianum. Taxonomy (NCBI): domain Eukaryota; kingdom Viridiplantae; phylum Streptophyta; class Magnoliopsida; order Zingiberales; family Zingiberaceae; genus Hedychium; species Hedychium gardnerianum. Next base: position 8,015,305 of record JBBUKS010000029.1, read on the forward strand.
AATGTGGCCATGATAGGCCGTGTGATGCGATCATGGGGGGTTGCACGATGTGGCCACGGCCAGTCATGCTAGGGAGCCTACATCACATGGCTAGGGATGACTGCGTGATGCATCCATGGCTGACCACTTTGTGAGCCCAATAATGAAGACGGGAGAAAGTCTTATCAAAAAGGATTAGGATTAGGATTTATGAGATAGTGTACTATGAGGTGATTTTTTTTGTGGTAAAAGTACAATATTAATGATAAAAATATTTATTTCAATCATTAATTAGAGATAAAAAAAAATTAAATTAGGTCTTTATTTTATGACTATTATAATATAAAAACCACAAATTAGAGACATTTTAAAAATCGGTCGCTAATAATATAACAAATAATTAAAAATGTAACCAAAAAATAATAATGGAATAGTTTACTTTAGTCATTTATTAGAGATTAAAATTTTTAATCAGTCATTGACTATTATAAAATATCAATCGTAAAATACAAATTGATTTTAAAATTCGATCACAAATGATATATTAAAAAAATTAAAATAAAATGAAAAACAATTATTAACGGAATGGCTTAACTTTGTTATTAATTATAAATTAATATTTTAATCGATCGTTATTTAATGATTAAAATTTAATTTAGAAAATAATTTATCATAGAATATCACATTTATCATGTTATACTTAGTTAAGTCTACCAGCAATCAAATCCAACTATCTCTATATGCGGGCACTCATAGGAGCAAAGGTGAAAGAACCATTAAAACAACCAACATGACATTTTATACTAGTTAAAAATTAATTTTAATATTTATTAAAATAATCATTTATAAAAATATCAACTATAACAATCAGATGACTACTTGTATGCAATCATGCTCATTGATTAAGTTCCTTCTATTTATTTTTGGTATGAATTTATTAATTGTTTTATTTATTTATTTGTTTTATATATTTGATTATTAATTCATTCATTGAATTTTTAATCTGTTATTTATTAAACTTTTAATAACCTGGACATAAAGTATACACATTGAACTTGACTTCAGCATTGCGAAAATGCGGCACAACACCAAGCGGGAGTCGGCATTCTCATTCAACCAAGATAAAAGATAAGTAGATATTCATAAATAAATTTAATATTTAATTTAATAAAAATTTATTTATATTCATTAAATATATACAAAATTAATTAAATAAGTAAATTTGAATAACTCATTAAATTAAAATAAATAAATTTAAACATATATGTGTTCAACTCGTTAATATTCGTGAATAGCGTTCATGAACAACGTTCATAAACCACGTTCGTGAATAATCATATTCATTAATAAAATTCTTATAACATGTTAAATAAATAAAATAAATAAATAAATAAGTTTAAATTATTAAGTTTAATAACTAATTAAATAAGTAAGAATTTCAAACAATCAAATAGACTTAAATTGAGGGTTTAATAACATTTAAACGAACTAAATTTAAATCAAACTTGAAGCAAGAGTTTGATAATATTTAAACGAATTAAGTTTAAATCAAACTTTAAATAAAATCAGATTCATTAAAAAAAAAAAATTAAATCAAAATTAAATAATTATTTTAAAATTTTGATTCATTTTAGATTAAATTTAACTCGACTTACGATCCGACAAGTCACGCCTCAAGTCCGTGGTCGATATATTATGGACTATTATAGAGCGCAACCGTGGGAACTGCTGCGACCGGTCATCAAGGATGCGGAGCCCGGCCAAGTCTCTGGGCAGCCAAAGCCCTATCGACGGACGGCGGAAGAGCTGGGGAGATGGCTGCGACGTCGCCTCCCGGAGTTCTGGCTCCTCGGTAACCTCCTCTTCCTCCTCAAGTCGCAACCCCCTTGCGATCGCCGCGAAGGCAATCTCCTCGTGCTTCATTACGCCTGAGGACCGATCTCCGCCTTCGTCGGACTTCTCGGAAGATAATAAGACGTCTTCTCGTAAGCTTCTCATCCTCGATTTGAACAACTGAGAAAATCGCCCTCCCCAAAATGGTTACCTCTTGAACCGAATCCCCGCCTCAAGGTTGCTAATTTGACTCGAGAATATCCTGAAATTGCTCCATCTCTTGGATGTTGAAGAACTTAATCAATAAAGTCAGAATCATACGCTATCGATGCCGAAAAAGGATCATAAATGTGTATTGATGCTCCTTGCTCGTAGATTTTTTTGAGATTAATCTTTCTTTAACTCTGTCAGACCCTTCAGCTACCACGCAAGAAAGCTACCAGGCGAGCTCACAAGGTAGCATGCCGCAGGGCATGGGAATACGTGGCGGAAGAAGTGAACCGAGTGGTATGAGTTTCACAATGTCAGACATAACGAAAGCAACAAAAAACTTCTCCCCTTCCTTAAAGATTGGGCAAGGTGGCTCCGGAACAGTCTACAAAGCAAAGCTTGGAGATGGCATAGTGGTCGCAATTAAACGTGTCAAAAAGGTAAATGAAGTCTATACATTGGGATGCCTCCTTTGGTATTGTTTGTTTTACTGACTGGGAACTATGGCACTACTGTAGAATGGTTATCAAAGCCATCTAAGAACTGAATTCCACAATGAGATTCAGACGCTGGCACAGATTGAGCATCAAAATTTGGTCAGGTTGCATGGGTTTCTGGAGTACCAGGATGAGAGAATCATTGTTGTTGAATATGTTACAAATGGAACTCTTCGAGAACATCTTGATTGTAGGTTTCGATTGCTCATTTCTAGTCGTGTTTCCTTTATTCTACACAGTTTACATCGCAATGGCTATGGTTTCCTGTTCCCAATTTCTGTTCTGCACAATTTTGTTACCTGGTTGTAAATTCAGGTCAGCGAGGAAAAGTCCTGGAACTTTCATCACGTTTGGATGTTGCAATTGATGTGGCTCATGCTATCACATACCTCCATATGTATTCAGGTTGGAATTTGCCTTTACATGCTCTGTAATATCTTATTCTCCCATCTCAAATCATGATTCGGCTGTAGTTGCCTTTCGTGTTGCCTTAAGGCCCTCAACTACTTTTAAGCTATTGATAGATACACAATTCCACTAGTCCAATAATCCAACATAGATTCACTAAGTCTTGCAGAAGTCTGCTAAATTGCTACTCTACCAATGATTTTGAACCACAATCAGGCAAAACAGACAACATTCTACCAAATAAATATCAATTTAGCTAGAGTAATACTCTAAGTAATAATTAACCTTTTGTCCAATCATATTATATATTTTTTTATTCCGATTGTTGAGAAATTTTCAAGGAAATGATATCATTGTTTATTAACATTGTGTATAAAAAAGGGCATCCGGTGCACGAAGTTCCCTATTGTACACAACCTTACCCAAGAGGCTTTTTCCAAAACTCGAACCCGTGACCTCTAGGTCACACGACAACCACTTTGCCATTGCACAACTTTATTAACATTGTGTATATATACATAAATAACAGTCTAAGTCTAGGGTTTAGAGATTTATGGTTATAATTCTCTTTTTATGAAATGTGATTTATACTAATAAATAAAGATGGAAAAGGTCAATATTTAACTAATATAAAATATTTCCTAATACTCCCCTCAAGTTAGAGAGTGAATGTCATGAAGTTGTAACTTGTGCAAATTTACAAATTAATTCCTTCATAAGGCCTTCGTAAATACATCATCCAACTATGAGTGTGAAGGTACAAAAGAAGGTTCATAATCGTCTTACATTTTTTCTCATACTATATGACAATCTATTTCAATGTATTTCGTACATTCATGAAAAATTTGATTCGTTGTAATGTGTAAAGCTGCTTGATACACCCTGTGCACACCCAAATTTTTTTTCGATTTAATTTTTTTTTGTGCTTAATATTATAACCCAACTCCTAAACTCTAAAGGCAAAATCTTATTGGCACAACCAAGAGTTTAAAAAAAATAAACAAACAATAAAAAAATAAAAAAAAGGATCTAGGCGCCTCAATAAATTGAGGCGCTTAGATCCTGTGAGAGTCGCCCACGGTGTCGCTCACCATGGGTGTGTAGGGTAACATCAGCGTATATATATATAGCGCAACCAAGTTACCTAAAAATATGTGTTAGCCATGGCTCTATTTCCGCATCAACTGATAATCTAAAGATGCTAGTTTGCTTCTTGGATTTCCATTATAGTAAAAATCTCCGAGGAAAATATAATATCCTATAACTTAGCTTCTTCTGGCACATTACCTCCCCAATCTAAATCACAAAAGACTTTCAAAATTCCATAACATACAAATTCAAAAGTCATTCACGAATGCAGCGATTGAGAGAGGTATCTTTATTGGAGATGCTCGAGCACATAGTTATTAAAGGCGCTCGCGTGGCTGCGCCTAGGCGCAGCGCCTCTTGCACCCAGTTGCCTTAAGCGTGCGCCTTGTGAGTTGATAGGCATGCTTGAGATGCAATTTTTCTCGCCTCATAGAAGTGAGACGTACAAATGCAAATCAGGTTCAATTTTTTTTTAAAAGTCCAACCCATACCTTTAATTACCCTTGTAATTAATTACGTAGCATGCATGCGACACTTATTTCTCTATTAGTGAATGAAATTAGAGTGATTTTGAACATGCAAGTATAAATATTTAAGGAAATAATAAATTAATTTATTATAGAAAATAAAATTAAAATAATTTTTGTTTTGCATTAAGGTTCATTCTAAAAGAAGAAATAGGTTGAAGCAAAAAAGACTAAATAATTTAGTTTGTATTAAGTATAATAGGGCTTTGAGGCGTCAATATGATATATAACCGTATTGTCATGATACAATTACAATTCAAATTACCAAACCCCCTAGTGTAGTATAGGGTAACTCAGATTGTCTCTCAAGGAATTCAATGTTGGATTGTAATCTTAGGATCAGTTTATTAATAAATGGGGGTTTGAGGTTATTTTTTAATGTTGTAAATAAGGGTTTGTTGTTGAGTTGCTAAAGCTAAGAACAGTGAATGGAAAGAAATGAAATTGACATGAATGTAAACTAAACTATGAACACGAAGGAGATAATGACAAACAAAAAGTAATGCGAGCAAATAACTGAACTAAACTACATTCACAAAAGAATTCATGGAAACATAAAGCAAGTCATTCTAATCTAATCTAACCTACGAGTATCTCACAATCTAAATGAATAGCAACATCACTAACATTTAAACGCAAACTAAACAATGCAGGAATTAAACAAACTAAATTGCATTAACTAAAGTAGCAAAAGTAATGTAAGGGGAATTAAGACAAACACATTGCAAGCACAAGAAACTAAAGGAAGCTAACCACTAAAGTGGAGCAGCTTTCCCTCCGATTGGGGTGGATGATGTGGAACGATGTGGATCAAGCCCAAAAATCCCAAGAACTCGGTGGAATTATACATGAAGCTTGGAACCCCAAAGTTCGCAGACAAACGATGGATAGATGTGGTGCGGAGCTAGGAACCCCTAAACTCTGGTGGGCAAAGGTGGAGTAGATGACAATGGGAACCCCCTCCCGTCTCTTCTCCTAGATAGATGGTGGCTCTCCTATGAGGAAGGGAATCCCCTTTCCTTCTCTTGAGGTGGATGAAGGTGTGGCCGACGGTGAGATGGAGATGACGATGGGGACCCCCTCTCATCTCTTCTTCTCAATGGATGGAGGGAGATGGCCGCCGGATATGAAGATGGAGTCTCTCCCAACTGAGAGAGGGTGAGGTTAAGGTAACGCCTCTCTCGATTGGGAGAGGGTTGTGGAGAGAGGATGAAGGTGGAGCCTTGGTTGATGGGGTGGAGATGGAAGGGAGATGGCCAAAGGAATCCCTCCAGCCAAGTGAGATGGGATGTGGCGAAGAAGATGGAGGTGGAAGATGAAGGAGGCATGTGTTCGATGGAGGAGGAAGTGATGGCGCTCGAATGAGTTGCGTTCGTGAGATAGAGGGGAAGCTACGTGAGATGGGGGCTACGGATTTCTCCCAAGGCTGAACCGGATCTCCAAGTGTGAACCAAACTCTCCATTGAACCATCTTCAAGTTAAACCGTGTTATGAATCGTTGATTGCTTGAGGAGGTGAACCGTTGATGGCTTGCGGAGGTGAACCAGCCTCCCCTTGTTGAACCAAACCTCTCCCATTGAACCAAGCCTCATTTGAGCCAACCTCAATTGAACCGAACCCCTTTCATTCTTGAATCAACTCTCAATAACTCTAGCTTTGGGCTAAGATTGGTTCGGTTTGGCTCGAGTCCATGGCTCATCATGATTTCCTACAAAACCAAGGTCACATTTTAAGAAATAATGCCATAAATGAAGAAAAAATTGTAATGAGCTTAAAATATATCCTTACTCATAAAACATGATATAAAGAAGAATTTAAGCATACAAGAGGATTAAAAACATTAAGTACGAGCGCAAAATAATATGACAAAATATTGATTATCAAATTCCCCCACACTTATTCTCGCACATCTCGGGCAAATAAACAAAACTAGAAAGCAACTACAACTCAGCTCCCAATCAATCTCCTATCAACACTTCGAAGATCGTAAAAGGTAATTACTTTGGATCATCAAATTTTCAAGGATCAAGACATTTATGAGTCCAATTCCTACACAAGTCAACAAACATGGTGATTTCGTTCAACTTGAATAAACTAAGAATAATAAAGCCTTACAAGGTAACTCTCATAAGCATATATGAAGATGGAATTCCACTCAATGCTACTTAGTATATTAAACTATCATATGCTTGCTTATTTTCTACTTTCCACTACTATAAACATACACATGTATAAATCAGAATAGAAGGACTTATTTAGGGATGTAATGGGAAAAAAAACCAAGAGAATAAGCAAGATAAGTACAAGAAGAGAAACCAAAGAGAACGTGAGAATATTGGACTAATAAACATGATGAATACAATGTAGTAAAATGTGTATAAGCCTCTTACGAAAACCAAGATGTCACTCCATCATAAAACATGCTTGAGAGATCTATTCTGTCAAAGTTATCTTTGTTCCTCTTTGTTCATCATCACAACACCACAACATGCTTGAGATTTTTTTTTTCTTTCTTTCTTCTTCATTTTTTTCTCTCCTTTCTTTTTATTTTTCTTTGAATTCACAAAAAGGATTTTTTTTTTCAAAAAGAATTCTTCCTTTCACATCTCTCCCACTTATCTCCCCCCACACTTAAAACTTGCCCATCTCGGATAATGCAATCAATCATGGGATCAACCAATACTCTCACCACAGGATAGGGGAAAGAATAAACCACTAAAAGTATGACAAGAAAAATGTAATGAATAATGAAGGTGTAAGTGGATTATTCAGCTAGTGACTAATCAAGAAAGATATTCAAAATAATGAACAAGTGAGATGACCTTCATCACATTCATGCATGCATATGATAATGTAGTCTCAAAAAGAAGCAAAGCAAGTTCTACAGTGTCAACTATCATGAGTACAACTCACATAGAAGAAAATAAAGAATAAGAATGACTTAGATCCTTACTAGGTAAACATGAATTATCAAGCTTAATCTATCAGGTAAAATCCGTCACCACACTAGTGACCACATGCAAGCAAAGTATTCAATCATGTCCAATGATCTCAAAACTCGATGGTCAAATTTAAAAAGCTTTTACGATTCTCAAAGCATCATGAGAGAATACGCAAGAAGATGCAAACAAAATCAAACAAAGTGCAAAGCAAGAAAGCAAAGCAAATAAAGCAAACAAACAAAGCAAAGCAAACCCAAACAAAAAAAATAAAGAAAAACAATAACATGAAGGAAAGGAACGGACTCCCCTTTGGTTCCTAGCGGTTGAAGGTGATTCAATAATAGCAGCCAAGTATGGAGTGGAATGATACTCCTCTTCAAGTGGTAGATAGCATCGTTAAGCTCCACTCTCTCTATTATCGTCGCCTTGAAAGTTCTCCTAGGCTGTTGAAGCCGATTCAATTGCAGCATCCAATCCTGAGGTGGAATAATTACGGTAGAAGGACTGCTCCCTCCACTATTTTTCCTTTAAAAGTTCTTCCGGCCGGTTGGAGACGATTCAATTGGAGTATCCACTCTGGAGGCTGTATGATTGCAATCGAAGTCCAACCTTATTCAGCATGAAGTTTGGAGCCAAGGCATAATAAATGATGCAAAGTGCTATCCCAATTCTCAAAGAAATAACCACTCCTACTGCATAGTAGGAGGTATCGCATATCATCTCCAATGGAAGTGTCTAGCCTGGGGTCTCCAACTATTCTACACTCGTATGAGAATTAGCTCATCATTTTTCCTTGCTACCATAGATACACCTGCAAGTGTCCATCCAATAGCTTTTTTGTGATGCCTCAGTACATCCAACAGTTTCTTCTCCTGATTAGATTGAAGATTCTGAGCAATGATAACTGGAAATTGTTCATCCTCCTTGAAGTATGCATCCTTCAAGTGATCAGGAAAGAGTTGTAGCTCTAGTTTAGGTGGTTTCACCACTGAATGAAGAGATTTTATAGGCATTGCCTCTACTGCACAATTCTCTGCATTTTCATCTACAACTAGACTACAAGCAGGTTCAGTTGGCAACACACAAACAATATCTCGAACAGCAACTTCGTCCAGAATTTTGCATGCATCGCTTTATCATCAATATATGAAACATCAACACTTTCATTCAAAATTTTGCATACCTCATTATCATCAACATCTACAACAACAATATTTTCATCCAAAGTCTTGCATGCAACATCCATATCATCAGAATCTGCAACATTTGCAACTTCATCGGAAATTTTGCATGCATCATCCTTATCATCAAAATTGGTATCATCTACAACTTCATTATAACAACACAAAGAATTAGAGGAGTCCTGTCGAGCAGCAGAATCAGAGACAAAATTATCACAAACTCCAGAATCCATCTTCTCAAGCACGTCGATTCCATTAAGGAATGGTCTCGGAAACTGATTGGAGTCTTGTGCTATAGTGAACAATGCAATTTGATCTACATGTATCTGACAATTCTGTAATGATGCATCAACTCTTTGTTGAAACTGGAGACTACTGGTCGTTTGTTGCTGTGTTTACAATGTCAGTTGTTGCATAAGCTCTCTTCTAGTCTCTGCAATAGAATCTTTGCTTGACTAGGAACACAAATTTCTTTACTAAAGTCTTGGAATATCCCCAGGAAGTTGGCTCAATCTGTTGGAATGACTGTGACCAAGTAGGCATTGAGTCGTCTTGAAATCCAAGTGGACTCTGATATGCTGGAAAGGTACGGTCGACTGTTGATATTGGTTCATTCCGAGCTGATTGACAAGAGAAGTTATATCATCCAACCTGCTCTTACTTCGAGGTTGCTCAGTAATATGTTGTGCGTTCTCATAATTGAAATTTGGATGATCAATCCAATGAGTACTATATGCATTAGGCACTGAACCATACATCTTTGGTTGATAGTACTCAGTTTGATGATTTCCCCAGTCAGGAATATATGTATTGGCAGTTGGATTATACATATCTTAATATTGGTGTTGGTAGTACGGAGTTTTAGGCCGGTGGTACTGAGGCTCACGATGGTAGTACTGAGGTTCCGTGGGGAAACCTTCATCTTGATGTAGGATGGGGCATTCATCAGTTGGATAGAATGAGCTGACACAAATTCTGCAAACATCGCAGGCTCTCATTGCTTTCTCTGGTTGCATGGTCTACTGTTGAGACTAGTTCACTAACATTTGTCTGCAAAGAGAAGGGAGCTCGTCCATTCTACTCTTCATGTCATATTGCTCTGCATCAGAAATATATGCCTTATTAAAGTCTCTGAGCTGTTGAATATAGGAATCCATGTTTGCACAATAAAGAAAATTCCTGGTCTTACCCTGAAACACTAGCAAACAAGATCAAAAGACAGGAAATATACAAGACAAAATATATAGATATAAGAGAATTAAACCCTTAAATAATTTTAGAATCTTTGTGACCACCACAGGAGTAAAAAAGTAAGTGAAAATAAAACTGAAAACTAAAATGAAATTTTTTAAAAAATTGGAAAAGTGGTCTAAATGTTGAAATTTGGCTAAAATAGTCTGTTATTCACGGGAAAGCGGTGAGTATTGATCCCCACACCTAATTTTTTTAATTTGCAAAGTTTGAGGGCAAATGGGGATACCAAAAATTTCACCAAACAAAAAAAAAAACAGCAAAACAAAAAAAACAAAGAACAATTTTAAGATTATCAAACACCGTTAACACTCCCAACAACGACGCCAAAATTGATAATTGTATTGTCGTGATACAATTACAATTCAAATTACCGACCCCCCTAACTAGTGCAGTATAGGGTAACTCGGATCGTCTCTCAAGCAATGCAATGGTGGATTACAATCTTGGGATCAATTTATTGACAAATAGTGGTTTGGTTTTTTATTTTATGTTGTATATGAGGGTTTGTTGTTAAGTTGCTAAAGCTAAGAACAGTGAATGAAATAAATGAAATTGATAGAAATGTAAATTAAACTACACGAAGGAGATATTGGCAAACATAAAGTAATGCGAGCAATTAAAACATAACTGAACTAAACTACATTCGCAAAAGAATTCACGGAAACATAAATCTAGTCATTCTAATCTAATCTAACCTACGAGCATCTCACAATCCAAATGAATAGCAACATCACTAACATTTAAACGCAAACTAAACAATGCAGTAATTAAACAAACTAAATTGCATTAACTAAATTAGCAAAAGTAATGTAAGGGGAATTAAGACGAATACATTGCAAGCACAAGAAACTAAAGGAAGCTAAGCTCTAAAGTGGAGGAGCTCTCCCTCTGATTGGGGTGGATGATGCAGAACGATGTAGATCAAACCCAGAAATCCCAAGAGCTCGGTGGAATTGTACGTGAAGCTTGGAATCCCAAAGTTCATCACGGACAAACGATGGATGGATGCGGTTCAGAGCTAGGAACCCCTAAACTTCGATGGACAACGGTGGAGTAGATTGCAATGGGAACCCCCTCCCATCTCTTCTTCTCAATGGATGGTGGCTCTCCGATGAGGAAGGAAACCCCCTTTCCTCTTGAGGTGGATGAAGGTGTGGCCGATCGTGAGATGGAGATGACGATGGGAACCCCTTCTCGTCTCTTCTTCTCGATGGATGGAGGGAGATGGCCGTGGAGATGAAGATGGAGCCTCTCCCAATCGGGAGAGGGTGAGGTTAAGGTAGCGCCTCTCTCGATGGAGAGAGGATGAAGGTGGAGCCTCGGTTGATTGGGTAGAGATGGCCGGAGGAATCCTTACGGACAAGTGAGATGGGATGTGGCGAAGAAGATGGAGGTGGAAGATGAAGGAGGCATGCGTTTGGTGGTGGAGGAAGCAATGGCGTCCAGATGAGTTGCATGTATGAGATGCAGGGGAAGCTACGTGAGATGGGGGCTGCGGATTTTTTTGAAGGATGAACCGAATCTCCAAGTGTGAACCAAACTCTCCATTGAACCATCTCCAAGTTAAACCATGTTGTGAACAGTTGATTGCTTGAGGAGGTGAACCGTTGATGACTTGCAGAGGTGAACCAGCCTCCCCTTGTTGAACCAAACCTCTCCCATTGAACCAAGCTTCATTTTAGCCAACCTCAATTGAATCGGACCCCTTTCAATCTTGAACCAACTCTTATTAACCCTAGCTTTGGACTAAGATTGGTTCGGTTCGGCTCGAGTCCATGACTCTTCTTGATTTCCTACAAAACCAAGTTCACATTTTAAGAAATAATGCCATAAATAAAGGAAAAATTATAATGAGCTCAAAATAGATCCTTACTCGTAAAACATGATATAAAGAATTTAAGCATACGAGAGGATTAAAAACGTTAAATACGAACGCAAAATAATATGACAAAATATTAGTTATCAATATTGTCGATCCTATTTCTTTGGATGAGATAGACAATAGCAATGAATGGTTGATGGGAGGATTGAATGATAACACTAATGAAGAAAATGATTTAGTATTTGATGATGACAATTTAACTTGGAGTGAAGTTGCATGAGCTTCTGGAGTTGGTGAATGTGCATACAGTTTTAGATCTCGTGTTTTATGTTCTTCAAACGAAGTAAGGGCAACTACATAAAAGGAACTAAGAGAAGATCTTTTTCAAGTCAACTTATTAATGAAGAAAAGGAAGAAATCAGTCTTGAGGAAAATTAAGCTATACAAATCTAGTGATGATAAGGAAGATGATGAAGATTTTTATGATTTAGATATTTCAAGTTTTTTTGAATTTATGTATAACATATTTATTTGCTATAAATTTTAGATTTACATTATTGTTTAATGCTTTATGTACTATAGTTTTGTTAGTAAAATATTTTGATAGAAATTTTCTATATATATTTGAATTGTAAAAATTTATACCCAGAGGGCCTTACATTGGTAAGGCGTGCGCCTCACCTTGCACCGCAGGCCCCATAGCACATATGCGCTTTTGGGCGCCTTACGCCTTTAATAACAAATGCATGAGAGGGAGAGAGTACAAGAATAGTTTAGTTATGAAATAAGAGGTGTGAAAGGAGATCTCTTCAACAGGAACTACGCGCTCAACATAAGGTGCTCTACATTGTGTAACTTAATTATTCTATTAGAGTGTCTTGATTTTAGGTGTTGTTCTTTGAATGAATGAATTTGTTAGTTGTCAGTTTGCTCTTAGAACCAAGCAAACGCTGGTATGAGGCTATGCTCTAGTTCACTTTGTTCCAAGCTTCAGTTCCACATGATGCAACTCTTGTGTTGATGCAAATCTTTTGTATAGTGCCAAGAAGAAAGATGTAGATTGGGAATGTTGTCCACGAACTCATGAGGATAATCGATTATTTGGATATCTTGAGAAGAACCCAGTGTTGGAATTTGAAGCAAACCATGTTTCGGAGTCAACGCTGATACAAGCTATCACCTGAGGGGCCTTGCTATTCTTACTCCATTATAGAAACTACAGTGGAAAAGGGTCCGGCTACCTAAACTATTAAAAAGGACAATCATGTACGCAAATCTCTCACCAATGTAGGGCCCAAGGAAGGGTCGGATCACATTGGGTCTATTGTACGCAGTGTTACTTGCATTGCAAGAGGTTATTTCCATGACTCAAACCTGTGACTATAAGGTCACACAATAACAATTTTACCATTGCACCAAGGCTTCCCTTCAAGCTACCTAAACTATTATCAGAAATTAATAATCCCCAACTTAGAGGTACCTTTGTTGTATTTGAGGATTCGAATTACAACATCCTAATAAGCTATTCTAGGTTCTTGCATGAATTGACTCAATGTTCGAAGTGAGTATATTATGTTTGGTCTTGTCACTATCAGATAAATCAATCTGCTAACTAGCTTTTGTTCTTTGTTTGATCATTTAGTAGTGCTCTTAGTGAAGCGAGTTTCAAATTTTGCTTCATTGGAAAATTGTTGGGGTGCGCTTAGGAGTCTTAAATCTTGTAGAATGGCCAATGTGTACTTTCTTTGTGATATAAAAATATCTTTTTTGAGCAGGAGAATTCAATACCTAGAAAGTACTTTAAGTTTCCAAGATCTTTGATATGGAAACGCTTAAGAAGGAATCCTTTTAATTGTTCCATTTCATGTAGATCATTTTCTGTGAGGATCATGTCATAAACATCTATGAGAATTGTTGTAAAAGTTCCTTGAGCCTAAGTGAAAAGTGAATAATCGCCTTTGATTGTTGATAACCGACCTTTAGGATAATGTTTGAAAATGTGAAAGAACACTTTCTTGATGCTTGTTTAAGTCCGTAAAGAGACTTATTGAGCTGACATATGGTGTTCTCCCCCTATCAGTGAAGACCAAGTGGAGGTTCCATGTAGACATTTTCATGCAAATCTCTATAGAGGAAGGCATTTTAAGCATTCAATTGGTGAGTGGATGTACCAATGACGAGCAACAACCATAGTAAGGAGACATCAAAGAGTTGTAAGTTTGGCTGTCGGTGAAAATATTATTGTTAGTCAACACTTTCAACTTGATTGTATATATTAGCATAGAGATGAGCCTTGTAGTATTCAATGGTTCCATCAAACTTACATTTGATTTTGTAGACCCATCCGTAACTGATCATTTTAAGACTGATAGGTAGAGGGACAAAGCTCCATGTGTTATTGAATTGTAATGCTTCTAATTTTTTATTTATAATTTGTCGCCAATGTGGATCAATGACAGCGTGAGCATAAGTTTTGGGTATGGTGTGATTTGTGATAACAGCTAACAAAGTAGAATGGAAAGGTGAAAAATACAAATAGGAAATAAAATGGGAAAGTGGATATCAAATACTTGTTATAGAACCTGGTGTTGAGGTAGACTGATTAGCTTGAGATGACATTAGGAAGTCTCTATGCCACATTGGAGGTCGCTTAGGTCGTGATGACTGTCTTGGAGGTAAAATAGTAGTAGTAGTAAGTTTGGAATGAGTCTTTGAAAGTTGGGTCTAGTGTCAACTTCTGGTGTACTAGTGTGGACGTGGAAGACTAGGTAGTGGTATAGTGAACAACAGGTATGATTTGCATGTGTGGGAGAGATGTGTTCATGTGTATTAGTTATTTCTATTTGCTCAAGTTGATAAGAATGAGTGCTAGAAGGAAATGGTGACTTGATTGCCCATGTTTCTATCATCTTGGTGAGGAAATTGGATACTATAAAATTAGAATTTAATGGGTTGAGGTGGATGAAAATTGGAAGGTGGTTTTATGGAACTTCATGTCACTGATAAAAAATTTCTCAGTTTCCGTATCATATAATTTCTATCCTTTTTGTGCAGTCGGATATCCAACAAAGATATAATGTTTGGCACTAGATTCGAATTTATGAATTGGGTGTACAATAGTTGCATAGTATAGACAATAAAAAATCATCAAATGATCAAGTGAGAGTGGACGATTGTATTGAATTTCAAGAAGTGTTTTATTTGAGAGCAATGGGGATGGTAATCATTAATGAGATAAACAACAGTTAAAACACACTCATCGTAGAAATGCAAAGGTAAATGAGATTGAAAAAGTTGTGCTCGTGCTACAATGAGAATGTGACAATGCTTCCTTTCAATAACTCCATTTTGTTGTGGAGTGTAAACACAAGTGCATTGGAATTCAATGCCATGAAACCTAAAAATATTTCTCATAGACAAGAATTCAGGACCATTGTCTACTCTGATTGCTTTGACATAGGCATTAAATTGAGTTTTAGCAAAATCAATGAAAGGTTTTAAAATGTTTTTGGTTTCAGATTTGTGTTGCATAAGGAATATCCATGTGCATCTTGTAAAGTCATCTACAATGGTAAGAAACAATCATGCCCCTGAGTGTGAGTACCCTGAGGACCCTAGATATCACAATATAATAAATCAAATGGAGTATGAGTTGATATAAACTTTAATGGAAATGGAAGTCTTGTTTGTTTTGCCATGGGAGAAACAGTGCAATTATTGCCATAAAAAATATTATTTGAAGGTAATAATGAAGTTAATTTAAGGTGAAATGGTGATAGATGTCCAAGACGTATATTGGAGTTCTTTGCAATGGAGGCAGGCAATAGAGGCCATGTTATTTACCAATCATTTTCCTCATAGCCTAAGTCTTGGAGGACACTAAAGGTGGGAAAATATGATAAACAAATTTAGGGGAGTGGTAATTTTACTCATAGAAATCATATTTAAGCAAAAACTAGGAACACAAAGAACATTAACAATAGATATCATTGATTATTGTGTTTTAGTGGAAAGTGTGGAATCAGATGATATGATCAGCCATCCCGTTATCTAAAATCTAAGGCTTAGTGATACAGAATTAATTGAAGTATATGGAGAAAGAACACATCAGTCACACTTGCACAAGTGTACTTAGCACCAGCACTATCATTTGGGCTCATCATTGATAAGGCATGGTAAAGTTGTTGAAGTGTTGCTCTATGGAAAATCCTTGCAAGACATTGATAAAAAATTTGGCTAGCATTGCTAATGTCTTGTGGATAAAATTCCTGTGTAGATTGAAGGGAATCTATTGCATTAGTTGTAATCCTTCAAAATCCACGTTGTTGTTGTTGTGATATATCTGCGTCTATTTTCAGTATATCCCCTTCTATCACAGTGTTTGTAATGAAGATTTAAAGTGTGATAGTTTTCAATCGTGTGGTCTTCTTCGTTACAGTGCTCACCTTTGATTTATTTTAGGAGTTGTTCGAATGATTCTAAATTGTAGTAGCAATGGAAAAGTTTATAGTCATCTCTGATGTCATATGTCATTGCATTGCATCTTGGATGATGAGAGAATAGGTCTGATGAATATCAAGCAGTGCGGTTATCATGAGGATGTTGCTATGAATACCATTGTAAGTGTCATTAAGGCCCATGAGGAATTGCATCATTCAATCCTCTTCTCTTTGTTCGATGTGTGCTTTCATCTGGTTGCAAGAAGGAATTGGTCGATATATATCTAACTCATCCCAAAGACTCTTGAGTTTTGTGAAATAAGCCGAGACTATCATTGTTCCTAGTAAAAGAGAGGGCAATGATTTTTGAATCTGATAAATTTTTGGTGCATTTTTCTTTGAGAATTGGTATTTGAAATCATCCCACACTTGATGTGCCGTTTTGGCATGAATGACACCTTTGGCAAGATCAGGTTCTTCCAAGCGAGTAAACCATTGTAGAATCATGTTGTTGCATTGATTCTAAAAAGCCTATTTTGTTTGTTGCTCTTGGTTGTGTTACGGAAGGACACTTAATAGATCCATCAATGAAATCAATTTTGTTCTTGGTTGTAAGGGCATGAATCATGGATTTAATAATTGGAGCCATTCAGCTTCGTTGGAATGGGCAAGTCATTGGGTTGATGTGAATGAAAGATGAAATACAGATTGGATGAATCCATGACTGAAATGGTGTTATTGGTGTTTTATTGGTTGATTGAATGGAAGCTTGATCGCAGAGATAATAAGCAAGGGTTGTTGGCGTCTATCAACAATGGAAGAGAATCAGGTTAGGGTTTGGAGATTCAATTAGGGTTTAGAGGTTGTTGGCGTTTATCAACAATGGTCTGAGACCATGTCAATAAATTTCAGAGGAATTGATATCATTCTTTTATTAACATTGTGCAATATACAAAAATGACAAACTAAGTCTAGGGTTTAGAGGTTGTAATCCTCTTTTTTTGGAATTTGATTTAGAGGGTTTGCTCTGAGACCATGCTAAGAAATTTTAGAGGAATTGATATCAATTATGTTATTAACATTGTGCAATATACATAAATGACAAACTAAGCCCAGGCTTTAGAGGCCGTAGTCCTCTTTTTATGGATTTTGATTTATACTAATAAATAACAAATGGAAAAGGTCAATATATAACTATTAAAGATATTTCCTAATACGGATATCTATACTCAATTTTGTGCCTTTCAATTTATCTGTGTTTGGTTCTCAGCTGTCATCAAACTTGATGCTCTTGAAAATTTTCATAATTGCAGATAATCCTATAATTCATAGAGATATAAAATCATCCAACATCCTTCTCACCGATAACCTACGTGCAAAGGTTGCTGATTTTGGATTTGCCCGACTTTTTGCAACGGAATCTGATGCCACTCATATATCAACCCAAGTAAAAGGGACTGCTGGCTATTTGGACCCAGAATATCTCAGAACTTACCAACTTACAGTGAAGAGCGATGTGTATTCATTTGGTGTATTGCTGATTGAATTAGTCTCTGGGAGACGCCCTATAGAAGCCAAGAAGGAGCTCATGGAACGGGTAACAGCAAAATGGGTGAGTTTCACAGTTTCAGATATATGCTTTTGTACAGCCAATATGAGTTTTTAAATATAGAACATCAGGAATCAAAATATTGATCCTTCAAAAGACCAATATGTTTTCTAATGTGAGCAAATAAATGGGTAGCTTTTGCACTGGCGGGAAAGTTGAAATAAGTTAAGATGAATGTGCTCAAAATATGATCCTCAAAGGATCATTTTATTGACATTCAATGAGTCTAATTAGCAACAACTGAGAAATTCCCCTCCTGCCTGCAAAGCATCAACTGCTAGTTCAAATGTGTATTGATTACTTAGGTTTGGCTACTACATGAAACGTTTTGTCACACTCGCACTTAGTGTGATTATGATACATTTTCAGGAGGTTCATTTAATTTTCATATTAGCAATCAAGGCTTATCATATCTTCAGCTTTTCTTCTGGCTGCAGAATATGTGGTTGTAGGGCTAATATATCACAACTAAGTTCATGAAAATAAATCTGGATATTCCTAAATACTTTGGTTGGGGAGAATAATCCAAAAATGTTTCAGTTCTAGAATTTTGGTATTTATGTGTTCTTTATTGGTTTCATTTGTTACTTGTCTATGAATATCTTCAGTTGGTTTTGGTTTCCATGATATCAAATGTTTGGTTGCCTGAAATCATCCCTGTTCCACTTCATCAATAAAACAGGCTATCAAGAAATTCACTGAAAGAAACAGCATACAGATTCTAGACCCAAATCTTCAGTCAGGTATAGCAACTAATTTTGCCTTGGAGAAGATCCTTGAACTTGCTTTGTTGTGCTTGGCTCCAACCAAGCGGAGTCGACCTATCATGCAGGACTGCGCAAAAATCCTATGGACAATAAGAAAAGAATACCGGGAGTTACTGTTGTCAGATTCTCACTTCAATCCTGTTTAAAGAATTAATTTTTCATGTATTGTAATATGAGAATCAAGATCAGATTATATAAAAAGTTCTTATGTTCATGTAATTTGATTCTGAATTCAGTTGCTAATGGCATTGGATGGTTGAATAGTGAGATAATGTCTATGCTAATTTTGTTTTCCTTGAGCCTCTTGAAGCTTGCCAGTGGAAAAATAAAGCCCAGCTTGTCAAACAAACAAAAAAAGCTGAAGGAATTCATTTAATACGGTCAGTGTCCGATCTGCTCCATGTCAGCAAACGAGTCTATGTGGTTCGGTCAGTGTCCGATCTGCTCCATGTCAGCAAACGAGTCTATGTGGTTCCACCCTAAGCTACCCCAGTCATCTTGTTGAGTCACCATTACTCGGATTATACTCGGTCGAGCTGAGCTGAGTTGTTGACCTGTTGATTTGCCGACTGCTTGAGTGCTAGAGTACTTGAGGACCTGAGAGCACTAAGGAACCTCAGTCCGAGTGCTTCATCTCTCGACCACTCGGAAGCTGAGGACTTGGGAGCTCAAGCCCGAGTACATGTGGATCTTTATGTAGACTGGGACTTACGATAACATACAGTTACAAAGGGGTGCATCCCTTGGGAAAGCGACATCCCTCACACCTCTCCATATATAAGGGAGGTGATATTATTCTCTATAGAGGATTATTATTTTTTACTATCTCATCTATTTTATTTTTCCTCTCGGATCTAACTTAAGCATTAGAGGAATCGTCGAATAACTCTTGGCGAATCCTTTGAGATGTGTTATTCCTCGCAGAGTTGGTCATGTCACTAGAACAAAGCTTCGATGTCATCGCTTTGTTGTGTGGGGTAGATTTCTACTGCATCATTGTGACACCATCTGTGAAAAAACAAGCGAAGACATTGAGGTCGAAAATGTGAAGATTGAAGAAAAGAACGACAACAACTACTCCGATGGTCTTTCCAAACCATTCAACCGAAGCATACTCTATGCAAATTTGTTATTTTTACGTCATGGCAAGTTTCCAAAAATCCTAATCTATCACTGTCATGGAGTTCTACTAACGCCCAGAGGTAATTGATCTAGGTGGTTAATGCAGCCTCACATGACGAGCCACCATCCACTTCATTGGCGTCACCGTCGTTCCATGTGGTTACTACAGCCAATTTTCTCCAAGAGATCCGCGACATGTTGAGGACCTAGATCTTCACCTCTTTCTACTTCCTTAACCATTGCCCATCTGCTTTCCATTTCCCTAATCGTTCCCTCAAACGCAGCATCCACTTCTTCGCGACTTTTCATATGCTGTTGGAACGATCACCTCCTTTGTGGTGGTTCGAGGGCAGCTTCCTTTCTTTGCGATGGTGGGGATGCTATTGTAATGCTGGAATCGTTGCTTCCTTGATGATTGTTCAAGGGCACCTGAGTCGCTGCTTCCTCTATGCGGTTGTTACTTATGCCATCTCTCCTACTGTGTCGTCCTACCTCTGTTGAGGCAGAAACGACAGCCCTCTCTGGTTACGTTGCTTGCTTGTTAGCATCCTCGAAAGGGCCATCGTCCAATGCTCATGATGCCATCCCAAATGTAGTACTAGGTCTCAACGCAACCATGGCCCATGTGGTTTGTACTGGGTTGGTTTTTTGTTCATTTCTGCTCGATAGCTCTGCGTCTTGCCGATCTTGAAATTGGAGGCCGAGTTTCACCTTCCGTCGCCAATGTCAATTCCTTCTCTTCTCCCTCGTGATTCGTCCCTCGTCGCCGTCGTCGATCGTGTAGGATCGAACTCGACGTTAGAGGAGGAGGGTGAACAACGTTATGAATTTTACAAATTGATAATTAAAGAAACAACAAATAAATAGAATAATAGCATAGTGGAAATAAATATTAATCTAATAGTTTATCAGTTAAATTAGAAATATAAGTTAAGCACAATAAAATCAGAACAGAAAATAGCCACACACAACAATAATAAAAATATGATTCTTATTTCTAAATTTCTCCTAGGTGGAGAAACCTTACAGAAACAAAATTTAAAAATTAAGCACAATATCAATAATAAAGCAACACAACAAATATGAAATTTACTCTAGATGTTGTCGATCAAAAATAAAGCACGGGTTGCATTGTGTCAAAGTCGTAATACAGAGATCACGAGAGTACTCGAGCATGAGCACAGAGAAAGATATCGAATGAATGAGTGAATTGAAGAGTATTCTTAAACCAAAGAGTATCCATCACATCTTCAAATGACATGGCCCAACCACGCTTCCATTCTAACATATAACTTTTCATATTTGTCGCTCGTCTGGTCTAACCAAATTTTGTCTCTCTCGATATGAGAATCCAATTCTCAAACTCATTTTAAATCTTTTAGATAATCTCGTAGTACGTGTGACTTTATAGGTTTCCGATTATGTTGGTCGTTCATAATTAATCATTAATTATGGATTGATCATGAGTGACACCTAATAGTACATCATGATTCCCAATTGATAAATCATAGGTTGATTCCAGAACCACTTCTGAACCTTTCAGCAGCTACAATTAGTTGTGCCTTGTTCCTTTCACTCGTCTTATACCCACTTGGTTTAGGGGTCTATGTATCAGTCCCCACTAGGCAGACTATGTCACACCTAGACTAAGCTATACTTCCTTGTCTTGCAGATTCAAATTACTTAGACATGTGTTCAAGAGTCTCGTACTCTTGACATGTCATGCTTTAGACAAAGACTTCAAGTAATAATCCTAACAAGCGGCCGTAGGATATACATCTCCTTGTAAGGAGTGGTGAATCCTTTGTTGGCTATCTAATCACCTTTGGACACTTCAACTTATATCCAATCATCCCGTGTCTACACCTCCTCGGAGATGTTTGCTTAAGATGTCAAAGTATAAGTCTCTATGACAAAGGTGACTTAAATACCTCAAGTTGAAGGAAACTCGTACTTGAGCTGTAATGAGATCTTCATTGGCATATCTATATATGTAGAGAATCATATGAAGTCTCATGATAGGTCACTCCAATGAACTAGTTACCATTAACTAGCATTCACATTTAACTCTCAACATCTCAATGTCTCCAGCTAGTGAGGAGCGGCTGCTTGGACAAGCCAAGGAGTATAACCCATGCTAGTATCACAGAATCAATGATATCCAAACTCATCAATTCATCGACTAGGGATGGTTTCAACATATTCATAATTACACATGTAGAGATGCTCACTAGTTGTGATCCAATCACAAGTTCTCTTATGCTATGAATCATATTGTGGACATTCAATAAATGAGTTTAAAATCAAATTCAAACACAAAGAATATGCACTCAGATAGTGAATATATATTTATCATATAAATAGTATAAGCCATAAGACGATTATCTTAGGATATCTCTCAAACATAACAATCATATGACTTTAAGACAATTGACACATACATATAATTTATCATAGAGATGATAAAACTAGATATGAACACCATAAATACATTCACTACGCTATCCTCTTTCATTACATGTGAATTTTTCAAAAATTCAAATCCCCTAGGTCCATCAATGAATTTTAGTCAAAACTCATTGATGGACTCAGAGAGTTTTGATCGGACTCATTCTGAGTACTACATGTTTCTGAAGTGTTTCAAAGTCTATATGTACCCAGA
Organism: Hedychium gardnerianum; assembly: GCA_038050645.1. NCBI lineage: Eukaryota > Viridiplantae > Streptophyta > Magnoliopsida > Zingiberales > Zingiberaceae > Hedychium > Hedychium gardnerianum. The sequence goes on from JBBUKS010000029.1 coordinate 8,037,646, forward strand.
GATATCAGCTTGAAGTCATTAATAATAGTGATCATAAGATTTTTAAAGTTTATGATTTTAAGACAATTGATATATACACATAACTTATCGTAGAGATTTCAGAACTAGACATGAATACCATAAATATATTCACTGCACTATTCTCTTCTATTTCATATCAACTTTTCAAAAATCCAAATCCCTTAGGCCCATCAATGATTTTAATGGACTTGAACTTATTTCAATTCATATGGATTTTTGCAGTGCTCAGAAGTCCAAATATATCATTCTTTACTATTTTTAAAAGACTCACATCATAATTTAATACATTAATATTATCATGGTATTGATTTCTAAAATTAGTACCATAGCAGTGTTGGTATAATTAAATTATGATATTAATTTTTAAAGCTAGTATTATAATAATTATATTATATATATATATGAGAGATAAAAATTTAATTTAAGTGGAAAAAAGGGATAGTATATAAAAAAAAGAAAAAATTAATCAATGCAAGTGGTCAAATTAAAATAAAATATGTGTTTTGGACAATTTTAAAGTTTAATACGTCTTTTGAATAATTCTAAATTTGGGTTCGTCTTTGCGAAATCACTGGCACGAATTCTCATCTATAGCGCCAGGTTCATTAATTCGAATAATGCTACAGAAACAGATGCACTTAACATTGGCTTCTTTCCGGACTTTCCTCTCCGCCTTGGTTGCATATATTGTTTTATTTTTTTATATATATAATTGGCATAGATATAGAAAATGAATTTAGATTTCATTAATTTCGAGGATAATTAATTTTATCCTATAAAAAATTTTCATACATAAATTATTCTATGCATGTTATAGAAGATGAAAGAGATAAATTCATCGATCTTTTCCTAATTTTTTTCAACAAGATTTTTTTTCAATCAGATTTTTTTGAACTTTAGCCGTGCGTGTAATTTTTAATTCATCTGTGTTAAATTGAAGAATTTTAATTTTTTTTATTGTATCCATTCTAAAATTTATCTCTAACTTATTTTGTATATAATATTTTTTATTTATTTATATTTTTTTCTTATTTGCATTAATCAATTATTTATACCTTTATACCGAGCACAGAAAGCCAAGCCGATCTGTTCTAATATTGGGAGATTTTTAACCGGTTCAATGCCGGTTCGGTTTTACAGAAGACGTCGTTGCTTGCCTCATCTCTGATCCACTGACGAGATCACTTACGTCATTACACCGCCTCCAACTGCGTACCATCGCCAACTATATAACTCGACACCGGCCGCGATCTCCCTTTCATCAAGACACAACGATTCCTCCTTCGAACGCATTGGGAGAATATCCAGTGACAGTTAATGGCGGACGTGAAGCTCATCGGCTCACCGCTAAGTCCCTACGTTCTACGAGCGATAATTGCTCTGAGCCTGAAGAAGGTGGAGTACGAGTTGCTGCAAGAGAAGTTCGGCGAGAAGAGCGA
>JBBUKS010000029.1:8148473-8164133 GCA_038050645.1 Hedychium gardnerianum
GTAATCCAATTTACCTATCCAATTCATAATATTCATGCACTAAGTACAAAGTACTATAAAGAGACAAGGATAGAAGTACCCGCCTCCAATTAGTCATAGATCGTGTCGAAGAGTTCACACGTCTAAACACTTGTCCCGAATCAACGTCCTGTATCAAAGAACGTAAATTATAATCAAGTACTACTCCGAATCCAATAACTAAAACACATCCTAAATCAATTAGCAAACCCTAATTGGTTCAACCCAACCACATCCAGAGCTAGTTATAAGGCTTATGAACAAAAGTTCTTTCAACCTCATAACCCTAACCATAAATATGGTATACAAGGGAGCATTTGCATTTTGCCTCATAATCCAATCCAAGATTAATCATATCTTCAAACCTACATTATCCACCTCAAGACCATAACCACACAACTATAATTACACCTATTCAAACATTCTTAGGTGTTTTAACCAATACCATCCAAGCAACTTCTGAATTTGTATTATGAATCCAACTACATAACTTTAGCTCTAAGCAAGAAAACTCACAATTACATAACTTACATCTTCCAGCTCCAAGGATGTCCAAGAGTTTAAAAGGGAACCCAAATAGCTTATCAAGCTGCTGATTCAATTCTACACCTTGTTTTTGATCGTTCTTTGAATACAAGATTTTAGTTTAAGGAATTCATTCAAACACATATCACACTCAATCCTTGAAACTTTTCTTGAGATGCATAATTCATATTCTTTAATCTGAGAAGCACAATTATGTAATACACGTTTCAATATAGAAACAATCTTCTTCTCCTTTATTTAGTGGATCCTCGATAGTGAGCAGAACATGAAAGGATCATGAAGATCAGAGAAAATGAACACCCGATTGAAAGTATCAAGTTTTGCCACTGAGAAATCGAGAAAGTCAAACCCCAATCAAGCCATGATAGAACTACCTGTCGGATGGGAGATCCCCGAAGGCTACTATGAATCGCGGCTGGGGACTGGCTACTGTGGCCGCGCTTGGCCGCTCCTGTGGCTGGCCGAAATAGAAAGAGGCGATGATGGTGATGGCGTCGGAGAGTCGGCCATGGCGGCAGGCGATGGTTACCAGTGGCTAAGGATCGATTGAGGAAGAGAGGAGAAGAACTGTGGCTGGCCGTACTTGAGATGGCAGCACCAGCGTCTAGCCGACGGCGATCGTCCTCTGCTCGTGGCATCAGGAGAAAAATGGAAGGCGTCGACTGTGAATCGGGGAAGAAGGAAGAGGCTCGGGCTCACGGTTGTGGGTTATGGTCACCATCCGGCCGGTGATGGCCGGTGGTAGGAGGAGAGGTCGGCGGTCGGCGGTGAAGCTCGCGAGGAAGGGAATCGCGAAGAGGGGAGGCATGCGGCGGTGATCAACTGAGGAGAAGGAAAACTTAGGTTTTAATTATTTTATATACTTAGGTTCTAATAATACATATAAGAATTTAATTAATTCAATTTATAGCTTAATGAATTCAACATAGGCTTTAATGATATTCAACTAGGTTTAATTATTTCAAACTTTAGCTTTATTGAATTTTTAATTAACTCCCAACTTAATTGATACTCTAAACAGGCCTTCTAAAAGTCTATTATTTATATCCTCGTAATCTTCTCTAATTAGCTCCAATTAAATCCGGAAAAATTTCTAAAAAATCTCAATAATTTTCATAAATTTTATTTTTCTGTTAATATATATTATTTTATTATTTAAAATTGTCATGTTTAACAAGAAGGGGGCCAAAGTGCACCTTGGCATGACCCTTCCGATGCTCAAGTCAGAATTGGAGAAGAGAACGGAGAAAATGAACGGAGAGCAATAGTAGAAAACAATAGTTTTGAGGTCAATTGAGCCTACCACCGTCAAGCATACCCTGCTTGTTGATATCATCACCTTATACAGAGAAGAATGAGAAGAAGAGACGTTTCCCTTGTACCGATGGCGTCCCTTTCTTCATGAGACATCTTTATTTCAGACAGTTGTGTAATTTTTATGTCTGTAATTGCTGATGTCCGTAACTGTTGTAACCAATGCCTTCTTTTTCTCATTCGTAACTGGTGCCTCCTTTCTTGCATGTGACACTGTCATCCACTGATGCCACGAACCCTTAATGTATGCTCCGTAACTGATGCCTTCATGATGCTCCGCGGATAGAATAGCATTGCTACAATGTTCAAGACCATCACCCACTCGGTCTCAAGAGCTTGGGCATTCGGGAGTGCTACAATGCTAGGGAATGCGACGGTACTCAGGTGCTATAATATTCGAGAGCATCATTCACACAGTCTCAATACCACCGGCGTCAGGTGATCAGGATTTACGTTGACCGAGTCAAGGATATCTCCCACTTTGACTCTATATTGACCGAGTCAAGGGTCTACCAAGTGCCCTTATTTATCTCCGTATCTATAGTAAACATCATTTTTACACCGGCAGTCAAATTTAACCTTCATAGATCAAACTTGACTTGATAGAATAGGATGATTTTAATTTACTGGAATACATTGATACAATAACTTGCGTCGACAGATCGAACTAGACAAATAGAAGCCAGGTAAGTTGATTGGGGTGATTGAGAGTGAATCATCTTCTGTCATAGTTTACGCGGATGAGGCTACTTTTTCTTTGTGGAAATCTGGAACATTTCTATCAATTAATGTTCCTCCAAAACTGCATTTGTGTCGAAGTTGCCGATCATTTGCACACTCCACTCCCTTTGTTGTTTATTGGAAGTCTTCAATGCCTGAAAACAAATGATAGGATCAGGGTACCTGTTGCCATTGAAAGGTTCACAAGCAAGCTTAATAGACAATTTATTCAAGTCTTCTCTCCCCGACATTAATTAATTAGCTGGCTTCCCTTTCTCCTTCCTCAAAAGAAACAAAAATCATCTCCTTTTTATGGCAAAAGGCAAAACACTCGCCCTCAGCGCCCCCGCCAGTCCGTCACAGGACCAACACGAAGAAGGTAAATCACGGGGGCTAATCTAGCCAGCCCGAACAGTGACTAGTGCATAAGGAGGGCAGGAACCTGGCTACTAGCCAGGATTTGACCCCTAGACCTCATTGTGGCAAATCGGGTTGCCGTCACACTCGCAGGGGAGAAGGCCACCATTTTAATTAAACTTAGGGTTTAATAACCAAAAACCTAAGTTTATTCTCAATCAACTCCTCATTAAACAGACTTTATTAAAGCCTAGCCAATTTATCCTCATAAAATATTCAAATAATTCATTTTAAATTATGAAAAATTTCAGAAAAAATCTAATAAATTCTATGTATTCTTATAATTTTATTTTATTATTATTTTCCAATTATATTATTATTATATCCCTAATTAAATTTAATTATGTCAAATTTTGATCGTTATATATATATATATATATATATTACACTACTATACTTAACTGCAAGTTGACTTTATATTTTATTTGCAGTTGGTATGTTCACAAGATATCAATCTTATGCTAAAGAATCACACTTAACAATTATAAAAGGAATACTTAGATACATTAAAGGAACACTTAATGTAAGAATTTGGTACCCCATGACCAACAACTTTGACTTAGTAGGATACTCTAATTAGATTATGCTGGTTATAAATGAGACAGAAAAAGTACAAATGACAGTTGTCAATTTTTAGGTCAAAGTTGTTGGTGCTGAGAGCACAACATTTAATCCAAAGTTTTGATGTATGACTAAGGTTAAAGTTAGGTTTGTTGTGAAATAACAAGTTGGTGTCAAGTGTGCAAAAGCAGGTTACTTGACAATTGGTGAAGTTTTGGTTGGGAATCAGGTAGTGGCAAAGTCCTAGTCAAGCTAGGCAAATAAAGTCCTAGTTGGGAACCAAGCTTTATCTAAGTCCTAGTGGAGCTAGACATCTGAAGCCCTGATTGAATTCAGGTAGGAGCTAACTCTTAGTTTGGAACCAAGCAAGAAAGTCATAGTTGGGAACTAGGTGAATCAAGTCCAACTGGAGTCAGCTGGGAGCTGAAGGCATGATAGACAACTCCAAGTAAAGTCAGTTAGGAGTTGAAGGCTTGACAGACAAGTCTAAGTGGAGTCAGTTGGGAGTTGAAGGCTTGGCAGATAAGTCCAAGTGGAGTCAGCTTGGAGCTAAAGGCTTGGCAAACAAGTCTAAGTGGAGTTAGCTGGGAGTTGAAGGCTTGACAGATAAGTCCAAGTGGAGTCAATTGGGAGATAAAATCTTGACGAACAAAGTCCAAGTGGAATCAACTGAGAGTTGTAGCTTAGCAACTCAAACTAGATGAGTCAACTGGGAGCTGGACATCTAGTCAAGTAAGTGTGAGTCACTTTAAATTATCTATCATACTCTTTATGCGTAACCATTGCAAGGAAGTAAGTTCGACGGTTCTAGGTGACTGGAGGGAGTCAGGGGCGATTGGATGGTGATAACTTTCAGCGAATGAAATAGGAGGGTCCAAGCAACCTTAGTTGGGTCCGAGTGACTGGAGCAGCTTCCAAGCGACCAGTAGAGAATGAAGTTTAGCAATCCGAGTGACACTGTCAAGATGAGATTTGACCATGCTCCAAGCAACTAGAAGGCCTCAATAGACCGAAGAATGTGAACGATGTTATCTACTAGATAGACGTTGCATCCATGTCAGCAACCTCTAGGCTACTAGGGAGGTTTCAGTCGACCGGAGGATGTCACGTCAGCAATAGTAGAGTGCTATATAAAGAGCCTCAAGGGAGAGCTTCAATACAACTGAATCCCATTCATTTTCATCTGTGCTCATGCTTTTCAGCTCTCATGCTTTTTGTGTTGCGACAACGCCACGCTACAACCTCGCGCTTCAATTCTGACCGGCAACACCTAGAGTAACCTTTCATTTTTTTTTCTGTTGTCATACGTGTTTTATTTGTGCTTAATTTTTAGATTTTTTTCCTATAAGGTTTCTTCAAATTTCTAGAAGCTTTTTGGAAAGAAGAAATTAAGAAATAAGAATCATTCTTTTATATTATTATTGTGTGAGTCTATCTCTGATTTAATTGATAAACTACTAAGTTAGTTTTATTTAAGTTGTGCTACTTTTCTTCTATTACTTTTTAAAAATTATTTTTGAAAATATTAGCTCGTAAAATTCTTAACGCTATTCACCCCTCTCTAGCATTGAGTTTAATCCTATAATTTAGTATCAGAGCAAGTTGAGCTGATAGTAACTAGGAAGTTTGGTTAAGTGCATATCTATATTGGGTAAAGAGTACCGTACCTGGTGCATCTAGTCAAGTGAATTAGCAAAAGCTACCTCACCTCACTCTAAATTAGTTAAACCAAGGTGTTGTATTAAAGTTGATTTAGCTCTAGATACTTAAGTTATCTTTGTCTTAGGAAGTGGTCATTATTTCGATCAAGAAGGCCCCTGTTCCTCGTCACTACTTCGAAGCTAATTTAGGAAACTCTTGCTCAATTAACCCAAAACAAAAACTGAATCTAACATAGGGCAAACTTTGTACTTTGAGTCCTAGCAGATCAATTCAAATTAATTAACTCAATCTGAGCATAGCCCAAAGCCAATCTAAGCCCTAATTGTTGATGCAATCAACCTTCAGAGTTTTGATGTTTGACAATATACCTATGTCTGGTCAGTTTGAACAAGGGTTAATTCAAATAGGATTTGATGTTTGGAAGAGAGAAGTCTAATCAGGTCAAATGTTGACCGGATGACTAGCAAGGGAAATACCTAGCAGGTTAGTGGGAATCAGATGTTAGGTAGAAGTCTAATCAGGTCAAAGGTTGACCGGATGACTAACAAGAAAAGTCCTAGCAGATTAGAGAGAACCAGATGTTAGGTAAGGGAAAAGTCCAAGCAGGTCAAGGTGACCGGTGTAGGATCGAAAAGAGCGCTAGAGGGGAGGGGGTGAATACCGCGTGTCACTTTTTCACACTTTTCATAAAAACTCGAGAGTATGTAGTGGAATATAAGAAATGAAAAGAAGAACAAGTAAAAACAAAAGTGACACATTTGTTTTTACTTGGTTCACCGCCCAGCGACGGCTAGTCCAAGGCCCGCACCTAAATGAGTATTTTCGATGGACAATCCACTATTAGTTCGAATAATACAAGAATGAAGAATTGAAAGTACAAGTAAAGAACAATTATACCAATGATTACAAAATAAGAACTTGAGAGTAGTTGTCGGTGTAGCGTTATGGCATCGTAGAGAGCTTTTCGGAGTAGCGTGCAAGTATAAAAGTCATGTGGAACGTTGCTCCGAAAGTACTGGTCGAATCTTCTTTTATTGACCCATCTAGGAAGCTCTATTTGGATTGAGGCACCTCTATCCGAGTTGATCTGATCAGATCTGAGTTTGTTGCGCCTTATCCACTTTCGGGCACCTCAATCCCTTTGAGGCGCCTTAATCGTTAACATGGCTCAACTTGATCGCAGTGTGACTCTGGCGAGTCTATCCCAACCCAGGTGCCTCAATCCCATTGAGGCTCCTAGTTGCTGACGTGCGCCGTCCAACCCGAGGCTGCCACCTAATCCTTCTCGTGCTGAGGTCATTGAGGCGCCTCAATCTCTTTGAGGCACCTGGTTCGGCTTGAGGCGCCTGGATTCTTCTAGGCGCCTAGTTCAGCAATTTCAAGAGTTCGACTTCTACATCACAGTGTTAGCATAAACAAAATATATAACAGAAGAAATAATATTTGATAGTCTCGGGACTGTCCGATTCTGGCTTTTAGGTTTCTAGTAAAATCCTAGGTCGAATCGACGCCTACTATTCCCTCAACGGGGAACGCGTCCTCACCTACTCCTCTCAGGAGAGTTTACCTTTTGCCAAACATCTAGACCTCTAGACTGTTTGGACTTTTGCTCAACATCCAATTTTGACCTCCAGGACTTTCCGCTAGACATCCGATCCTCGACCCGCCTAGACTCCTGCCTGGTGTCCTCGACCCCCAAGGCTTTCCGCCTAGTGTCCTCGACCCCCAAGGATTTTCGCCTAGTGTCCCCGACCCCTAGTGTCCCTAATAAGGACTTCTTGCCTAGTCCACTTGACCAGGACTTTGTTACCCAATCTCCCTGATCAAGACTTCTTGCCGAGTCCACTTGACCAGGACTTCATTGTCTAGCCTCAACTAGGACTTTCACCTTGCCTAAGTTCCCTTACAGTTTTCTACTTGAGCTTCCTGCACACTCAGTCAGACTCATTCAATAACAACAACCCTTAACTTTGAACCTTTGTCATCTATCAAAACATAGGTTCGATTAGTTAGTGCTTCCAGCACCAACATAGCATTCTCTGAGACCCCTTCACACTTCACTATACTACAATATTATTGAAATACCTCAAGGTAAAATTATGGATTTTCAGAATTTTCTCCTCAATTTGTGAGCTTGTATCATAGAAATTAAATCTGGGTCAAGTTGAAAGTTGGCGGCATCAATCTGTGAAAGTACAATGAGATCCAATAATCTTGCAGATATAGGTGTGAAAAATCTCTTAAAGGTCTATTTTCCATGTCAGTTCGCTTCATATTTTAAAAGAAAAAAAAATAGTTGGTTTTTGGAAACAATCACCTACAAAATAGAATTATTAGAAAAATAAGAATGCAGAATTTAAATAGCAAGAAAAAAATATATAGTATTTTTGGATTATTTTTATTGAAAAGAAAACAAAACTATAGATAAATAAATAAAATATATAATTTTATTAATAAAAAGAAAAGTGTCAAGAGTAACTAAATTGCTAGTTGTTATGCATCCGCAAGTGCACGGTTACATCGTCAGTAATATAAAAGATTATCGATCCCACAGGAACTAAGGACTAATGCCCTAATGAGTTTATGAAACAAGTAGCTAGACTAATCGAATTGTTGGTGAAGGCTTGTGAACTTAAGAAAGACAGAGTGTGAGTGGTCAAGGTCCAAGAATAAGTGAATGCAAGAAAGTGATTCTAGGATTTTGATTTAACTATAATGCTAGATAATGTCCATAGAATATGTTCATCACCTTATTCTCCATACTTACACCTATGTAGCAAAGGATTAGTCCCTATTTCAAAGTCTTTTGAATCTAAAAGTGGGTAAGTATCGATGTCCTTTGTCACTAAGGGCATAGTAAGTTCGGTTGAATGAGTATCTTTTGTCACTAAGGATCTCCCAATTATCAAGTCTAGTAGCAATCTTAAAATGGGAACAAATCCTTCACATTTACATGCATTAGTCACATAAACATTTCGTCAAATATATACAATGCACCACACACATAAAAACAAGAAGTAAACATCTCATAGAAATAAGGAAATTGGCATATCCATAGTTCATACATCAACAATCACATCATAGTTACTCTCTAACCCTAGAATGCAAAGTATCTACTCCATAAACAAGGGGAGAAAGCATGAAGATAAGAAAGTAAATATTCTACACCCTAATCTAAAGAAAGGGTGAAGAAATCCTTAGCCGGATGAAATCTTTGTCTTCGGGAGCGCTCTCCTTGCTTGGACGATGGACGGAGCGGAGAAAATGGCCTCGAATCATCGGTGGATAGCCCTATAAAAAGATAGTGGTTGGACCTTGTGGGTTCCCTTGAAGGGAAGAAAACCCTCCTCTTCAAAAAGGGGAAAATCCCCTTTTATAGGTAGGGGCACGACCCTTTCCTTCTAGACACACGGTCATGCCTGGAAGGCATGGCCAAAGGCTGAGGTTCAGCTAGCTGGAGGCACGGTCGTGACTGGATGACACAACCCCTTTCTGAGAAACCACTGGAGGCAAGGAACGACCATGCCTTTTGGGCATGGCCCTTGGTTGAGGTCTCCTAGAATCTCACATCTACGTGCCTTTAGGCATGGCCGTGGCCTTGGTTTCTGCTGGGGTTGGGCCACGGCCATGCCTGGATGGCACGACCATTGCCTTGGCCCTGATTGTTTTGCTTTTTGCTCTACTTTCCTCTCAGCTCTCCCTTTAAGCTCTGTTTATCTCCAAAACGCATCCTGTCAATGAAAATAAAGAAGGAGCAGATCTCCGAACGAAGGGAGTAAAAAGCATGGCAATATGATAAAATAGGATGCGATAATATAGATCATAGTTAATGAAATGTAAGTAGATGTGTATCATAAAGTGTCTAAAAATATATATAATCTACGCACATCAGCAAATAGCTAGTACCTCCTCAAGACCACAAGGATCATCTCCAAGAAAGCCAGAACAAAATCAAGTTGAGCACTGCAATGTCATTAAACTAAGGAGTGGACGAACCTTGGGGCAACCCCAAGTGACTGCTACATCACAAGGGATCAAGCATATGCCAATTAGAGAGTCAACTCCTTCCTTTTCGCAAAATGATTATATCCAAGAGGAAGTCAAGAATGACGAACTAATTGAGAGGAACCCCATGGGTAGATATGTACCGTCGATACCCTTCCCTCAACGAATTTTAAAAGCCAAGAAGGATAAAGAATTTGATAAGGTTTTGGAGAAAATCAAAGAATTATGCATTGAGATCCCTCTTATGGATGCTCTGCAACAAATGTCAAAGTTTATCAAATTCATGAAAGAAATTCTATCAATCAAATGAAAGAAGGATAGCGGTGAAACGATATCCATAATTAAGGAGTGCAACGCTCTCATATCAAATCCAATGCCTCCTAATTTGAAGGATCATGGGAGCTTCTCCATTCCCTCCTCCATACAGACAACTACCATTCAGAAAGCTTTTTGTGATTTGGAGGCTAGTGTTAGCCTCATGCCTCTATCTTTATGTAATAATTTGGGATTGAAAGACGTGAAACTTACAACTATGACTTTGCAACTAGCAGATCACTCTCACAAATACTCATTGGGTGTTCTAGAGGATGTGCCAGATAAGGTAGGGAACTTTATAGTCCCTATCAACTTTGTAGTCCTAGAGATGGAGGAGGATTCTAAGATCCTCATCATCCTAGGAAGACCATTCTTGGCCATTGCAGGAGCTATCTTTGATGTGAAAGATCATAAGCTCTCATTGGTAGTCGGAGAGGATAGAGCTTGCTTTGATTTATCTAATGCCTCTTATACTCTGCTTATATTTGATGAATGTAACAAGTACAAAGAAGTCAAACAAGCACACACCAAGAAAAAATCTCTGAAAGAGAAGGAAAAGCCACCAGAAGATTCATACTCTAATAGCAATAAAAAAAAAAAGGCTCGGACCCAGATCTGAAAAGTACATCATCCCGACGAAGGCTAGAATGGAGAGAGAGATTCCGGGCTCAACTAGCCATGGACGAGAGGAACACAACCCCTTCAAGGCAAAGACTCCGAGTTGAGCCAAATTAGGGGTCGAGCTTGTGACCTTAAACAAATGCTTCTTGGGAGGCAACCCAAGGGTTTACTTTAGATGTTATTTTTTATTTTTTTTATTTGAGTATTATTGTTGTTTTTGTTTTCTTCTTTTCAGATGGATTGGCCTACATGAGCTGGCCGTGGATTGTCCACGGGCATGGAAGGTCGTCGGAGGAAGAAAAACAAACAGAGAAGAAAACACAGGATGACTGTGTCTCCCTGACACGGTCGTGCCTCAATAGTCATGATTCATAGAACTGAACTAGTACTTATGTTTCTAAGATGATTTTTCAACTACATTTTGGTTACTAGAGAAACTCGGATCATGGCAACTCATTTGAAAAAATCGAAAATCTCTTTTACTCATTCTAGTACTACATAATGCTACATCTTGTAAGCACAAAAAAAACATGATTGAATAAGGGAATAAAAATAATTGTCGTGAGTGAAAACCAATAAGTTACCCTTTTGAGATCGAGTTAGGTTACTAGGGAAATAACTATTGTGTTTCTTTTGATCCGAGCTATCTTTTGAGACCTTATGTAGTTTGAAAAAGATGAACTATGCAGGTGGCAGGTAAGTGTCTATCGCCAAGAGCATAAAGAACATGGTTAGTTGACGAATTGACTAGGCTTGGAGTTGAAACTTAAATTGTTAAGTCATTCATCGCACTGAGCACGGAGAACTTTAACTTAGGTCATTCTCAAACTTTGTATCATGCTCACCAATGAAACTCTAGGATAAGAGTAACATGACTCAGTCGGGATTATGATGCATCTTATTGCCACATGAATCTAGATTTAAGGTTTTTTCTTGAGGACAAGCAAATGTTTATGTCTGGGGGTGTGATATGCATAGATTATATATACTTTTATGTATTGTTTGACGTACATCTTCTTGTATTCATTAATTGTGATCTACATTATTGCACCCTATTTTATTATATCATCATGCTTTCACCCTATGTTATTCAGAGTTCTGCTCTTTGCATGTTTCAATTGACAGGACGTGATTTGGAGTGAAAACAGAGCAAAAATGAACATTGAGCAACTTTGGAGGAAAATCAGCAAACATGATCATGCCCCTAGGCACGACCGTGTTCTTCAAAAGCTGACATGGTGGTGTCTTCAAAAGACATGGTCGTGTCTCCCAAGAGTCAACCAAAGTCGTTCCCAACAAAACTCTTGCCAGGACCGTGCCAGGAGGGCACGACCGTGTCTTTTCCCCAACAAAACTCATGCTAGGGCCATTCCAGGAGGGCATGATTGCGGTTCAAAGGAAGAGCAAATCCATCTTCACGTCAGGGTCATTCCCAAAGGCACGACCATGTACCAGGGTCAGGGCTTTACACGGCCCGACCGTTCCTAAGAAGCGCGACCATGCCTCACCTATTTAAAAACCGCATGGCCCGGCCGTGCTTGAGAGGCACAACTGTGCCTCATCCTATACCTCTCACAAGACATAGTTGTGTCTCTGCCTCCGACCTATACACGACACAACCGTGTCTAGGGGGCACAACCGTGCAACATAAAAAAGCAAGGCCCATGCTCCCTACCTATAAAAGGGGTCTTCTTTCCCCTTTTCGAGGAGAGGATGGGTTTTTTATATCTTAGGAACCCACTAGGTCTAGAACCGTCACCAGATTTCGGAGTTCTACCAACGATCTAAGGCTGATTTCTTCATTCGGTCCATCATCCAAGCTAGGAGAACATTCTCGAATACCCAAACCACAACGGGCTAAGCTCTCTCTTCTCCTTTCATTGAATTTGAGTTGTAGAATATTTTATTCATTATCTTTGGGTTTGATCTCCTTGTTTATAGAGTAGATACTCTTGATTCTAGAGTTAAAGAGTAATTATGATGTGTGATTGATGTATAAACTATGGATATGTCATTTCTTTATTTCTATGAAATGCTTACTTTTTGTGCTATGTGTGTTGTGCCATGTACATGTTTGACAAAATGTGTATGTGAGTAATGCATGTGGATGTAAAGGATTTGTTCCTATTTTAAGATTTCTTCTGGGCAAGATAACTGGGGGATCTTTAGTGAGAGAGGATACTCATGCAACCAGACTTACTATACCCTTAGTGACAAAGGGTATCGATTATTAACCATTTCCTGGGATAATGACCTTGAAATAGAGACTAATCCTTTGCTACATAGGTACAAGTATGGAGAATAAGTAGATGAATATGTTCTAGGGACATTATCTAAGATTATAGTGAAATCAAAAGCCTAAAATCTTCCCACAAACCATCTCAACTTTCTCAAACCTCTCAACATTCCTCAATTCTCTAGCAACCAACACACTCTCTCTCACACACTGTCTCTGGTTCACAAGCTTTCACACAATTCGATAGTCTAGATAATTTGCTTCATACACTCACTAGTCATTAAGTCTCAGTCCTTGTGGATTCGATACTTTTTATTACCAACAACATAACCATGCACTTGCATTTTCATAACAATACCTTAGCTCTTGTATGTCACTATATATGTGTGAGGTATCAAATATACCAATTATATATATATATATATATATATATATATAACTATCAACTATTGATATTTGCATAAATCATCGGGTTGTTAATTCATTAACATATATATATATATATGTATATGTTAATGAATTAACAACCCGATGATTTATGTAAATATCAATAGTTCCGCATTAACCTTGAAGAGAGTCTAACAAATTAAAGCTTCAAGTTAAAGTCAACCCATTAATCATGAGATCGTAATGCAATGGTTCGAACATGTTTAATTTCAAGTTAAGATTGGAGAGAGTCCAACAATCTAAATAATAAATTAAACTCTAGTTCTTGTCATATTAATGGAAGGTGTAAGCTTTAATATTTACACAAGGGATTTACTTATTTTAGGTCTCATCAATTCCATACATAAGATGGTATACAAAGATTGTAAATTATCTACATGGAATAACATGGCATCAATCATGGCTTAAACATGGCAAGGTATCAAATTGACATAAACATGACATAGTTGTCATACATTAATTAGGAAATAAAATATTATTAAGAATCCAGTTTTCATAAACCATAATTCCTTAATTAGATTAGGAAATAATTTCAAAAACCAATTCCTTATTTGATTAGGAAATAATTTTCAAATTTGGAAGCTCCTAATTATATAAGGAAACATCTTCAAAAATCAATAAAGATATATATATATAATTTCAGTTTTTCTTAATCGGATAAGGAAATAATTTCCAAAATTGATTTCTTAACAGATTAGGAAATAATTTTCAAAATTGGAATTTCCAAACAAATTAAGAAATAATTTCTAAAATTAGAATTTCCTAATCGAACACGAAATATGCCAAAAATAAGATATACAATCTATGTCGAAAACACAAGAGGCTCTAATACCACTTGTTGGTGATTTCATGTACAAAACATATGTTTTTAACAAAAACATGCAGTGGAAGTAAAATGATTTCATAAAAGTTTATGCATATCCCAAAACGGTAAGACCATACATGTGCAAGATGTTGGGTAGACCGATGCGGAGCGTGCTAAAACATGTTTCACAAACATGCTATTATACTACCGTAAGTGCACGATTATGTCGTCAGGAATAAAAATATCAATCCCACAGGGACTGTTGATTAAGCACTAGTGATTTCATAAAGTAAATTATCTAGATAATCAGAGGTTGGTTGAGTGCTTGAGAACTAGAGATTTAGAGAGAGTTGAGAGAAGGTTGAGAGAAAGTGAGAGAGTTTTGAGAGGGGGTGAGCTTAGGGAGACGAATTCTAGGATTTTGGCTTCATTATGATGCTAGTTAATGTCCCTAGTATATGTTCACCTCCTTATCCTCTATATTTAAAATCTTGTAGGGATTCTAACCAAATTACCAGTGAGCTACAATAATTCTAATGTCATTAAGTAAAGGAGTAACTCTTGAAAGTCCAATTAAAGGGATATCCTCTGTCACTAAAGCCCCCCCAGTCATACAATCGCTAGAGTTATCTCAATTACTTCCTAACTAGGATTAAAGGCTAAACCAGAGTATTTACACTATTCTCATTTAATCTTACTAAGTAGAAGAGGTAACATAGAAAGTCCGGTTAAAGGTATACCCGAGAGCCCCTCGGTCATACAATCGTTATATTATACAAGTCACTTCCTAATATTAAATTAGTGTAAACCCATTAAGCTCTAGTTAGCTAATCTCTTGTAGAGGATTAGCCCCCAATTCAAGGTGTTGACTTTGGAAAGTTTGAGTAAAAGGATACCCTCTATCACTAAGGGCCCCCAGGTCATACGATCCAAAGTACCTCCTCTACAGGGTGATCAATCCTTCACATCATGTTTACACCATTCACACATTTTATCAAACACATACAAGGTACAACACACATAGAACATATCATAAACACTTCATTGAACAAGGAAAAAGCTTATACATAGTTCATACATCAACCGTAACATCATAATTACTCCCTACATCCTAGAAATGTGGGAATCTACTCCATTGCAAGGGAATACAACCAAGAGATGAAGAAAATAACAAACTACAACTCAATACATGAAAATAGAGATAAGAGAATGCTTATCCATGAAGTTTGGCGTCGTTGGAGGTGTTCCCTTGCTTTGAAGGTGGACGGATCGAGGTGGAAGAGCTCTAGGGTTCCCCCCTAAGGGGAGAACCCTTCTCCAAGGAGAGGGGCTGAACCCAAACCAAAGATTTGGAATAGGGATGAAAAATCCCCTTTTATAGGCAGAAGCATGGCCCTGCTTTTTGGGACACACGGTTGTGTCTCTAAAACATGATCATGGCCTGATGTTCTGCTTTCTAGAGGCACGGTTGTGTTTAGATGGCATGACCCCTGTCTAAGGAGACACTGGAGGCAAAGCACGACCGTGCCTTTTTGGCATGACCCCTGTCTAAGGGCTCCCAGGTGACACACATAGTCGTTCCTCTTAGTACGAGTTGAGGCACGGTCGTGGCCTGGGTTTTGGCTACTTTGCTTTCTTCTTTCTACTTTGTTTTCTACTTTGCTCTCCATTTAAGCTCCATTTTGCTCCAAAACGTGTCCTGTTAATGAAAACAAAGAAAGAGCAGATCTTTGAATGAAGTGGAGTAAAAAGATAGATAATATGATGAAATAGAGTGTGATAATGTAGATTATAATTGATGAATACAAGAATATGTGTGTCAAATAATGCATAAAAGTATATATAATCTACTCACATCACACCCAGACTTAAACTTTTGCTTGTCCTCAAGAAAAAACATGTAATCTAGGCTCATGTGTCGATATAATGTATCATAATCCTTAGTGAGTCAATCTAACTCTATCAAGTAGTTTCATTTATGAGCATGATGATA
>JBBUKS010000029.1:8178527-8192630 GCA_038050645.1 Hedychium gardnerianum
TCACCCCCCCCCCTTTATCGCATTTTTGGTCCTACAAAGGAGTTGTCCAACATCCTTTGGTCTTATTGAACGACTCCTTAAGAGATAATAGAAATGACCCCTTTTCATCTCATCTATAGAGGAGAGGCACTTACTCCTATTGAAATCAGTTTGAAATATACTCGGGTGAGTACTTATGATGAAGATAACTCCAACCAAATGCTTCTTGAATTGGACCTTGTCAGCGAAACAAGGGAGGCAACAATAGCTCGGCTCATAGTTTACCGATAACGGATGTGCCAAACTTATAACAAGAAGGTTATCCTTCATACATTCCAAGTTATAAATTTCATATGGAAGAAGATACAATCTATTTGAGATGTCAGAAAGTTGGAACCTCGATGGGATAGACTCTACCGTGTTAGTCAAAAGTTGAGATAAGGTGTCTACTACTTACAAGATCAGCTTGGCAATGAACTCGAGCGACCTTGGAATCCTTTCTATCTTCGACCCTACGACATCTAAACATCCGAATACCTCATTCATGCTTCAGCAGACAACTTGGTCTTTGCATCCTTCTTTTCGATATTAAATAATGATGCAACTTTTTCCGACCCTTGTCTTCTCCATTCCCTTGGTCTCGGATCAAGATGCTTAATCACTCGAGCGGCCTTGGAACTCTTTCTATCTTCGACCCTACGACATCTAAACATCCGAGTACCTCGTTCATGCTTCAACAGACAACTTGGTCTTTGCATCCTTCTTTTCGATATTAAATAATGATGCAATTTTTTCCAACCCTTGTCTTCTTCGTTCCCTTGGTCTCGGATCAAGATGCTTAATCACTCTGTCTCGGACAGGGGATGTCTCTCAAAGCTCAAGCAGCACTTCAATCCCTTAGTCTAAGAGCAAGATGCTTAATCACTCTGTCTCGGATAGGCGACGTCTATCAAAGCTCAAGCATCACTTCAATCCCTTGGTCTCTGACCAAGATGCTTAATCACTCTATCTCAGACAGGGGACGTCTCTCAAAGCTCAAGCATCACTTTAATCCCTTGGTCTCGGATCAAGATGCTTAATCACTCTATCTCGGACAAGGGACATCTCTTAAAGCTCAAGCATCACTTCAGTCCCTTGGTCTCAAACCAAGATGCATAATCACTTTGTCTTTAATAGGGGACATCTCTCAAAGTTGAAGCAACACTTCAATCCCTTGGTCTCAAACCAAGATGCTTAATCAATCTATCTTGGACAAGGAACGTAAATCAAGCAACACTTCAATCCCTTGGTCTTGGACCAAGATGATTAATCACTTTGTCTTGCCCAGGAGATGTCAATCAAACAACACTTCATTCCCTTGGTCTCAGACGAAGATGCTTAATCACTCTTGTCTCGGACAGGGGACGTCTCTCAAATCTCAAGTAGTGATTCATTCCATTGGTCTTGTACCAAGATGGTTAGTCCTTCTATATCAGATAGAGGAGGTTTTATAAACACAACTCAAAGATTCCGTAGGACATCAATGGTGTAGAAGATTCGAATATGCTATTGCGACAAAGTCAAAAGGTGCCATCTTCATTCCCAAAATTAGTTGTTACATCATTCCTACGTGCAGGTACAAAAGACAAGAATAATATATCTAGTCGCCAAGTTGATCATTGGGAAGGTTATCTAGCACCTTTTGCAAACTTAGAAACTCCAAAGAAGTTCTTTCTAGTAGATACTCAACTTCTTGAATTTGTCGTATGGCTCCCTCAAAACCATGCTCAAGCATGGAGATGGTGCGAGCACCTAGTATATCCTAGAACTCTTGTGATTTCAAGAGGGCTTATTTTCTGTTGGCCCTCGACCTTCTTCACTAACTTTATAGTTATTAAGTTTGGCTTTAAGTGTCTCGACCTCTACCACCAGAAGTTCACGATGACCCATCCCCTTTGCTTCTCGCAGCTCGACCCTCATCCATTGCTGCTCTGATTCTTGATGCTAGGCATGGAGTTCAGCAAGTTGGACTTCAGGAGAAATGGTCTTGGCTTCATGTAAGGCCACTTTGGCCTTCACCATTTCTAGCTCTTAATTCTTGCAATTAACTGCCTCCTAACACTCAATAGCTTTGTTCAACATCTCATTGTATCTCCGAGATAGATGTGATAGTTGAACCGTGAGTTCTCACTGATCGACCCAAAGTTATACACACCAACTATGGTTAGTTCTAATTCTTGGATGATTAAAACATGTTTTTAATTACCCTTGTCAGGTATATATTCATGGAGTCACATATGCCCGACAACAACTTACTCTTGGATGCTTATTCCTTAGTAGTCATAATCTAAGCCAGTGTACTGCCTAGAATGGTGGTGATCTCTATTGCCAAGGAACATTATGGCCCGAGGTGATGCCCGAGACATAAGTGCTCGAGATGGGTTCTCATGGAGATGGCGGTGGCACTCTTGCTAGCTCTATTCGTGGCTCTGATGTCTTACTCGGTTATGAAATCACCAGACTAGGACTTGGGCTAGAGGTGCACCGCAAAGAACTCAGTTCTACAGGTTGTTTCTGATGTCGACCTCATTTGTGAGGTCTTCTACAGGTTGTTTCTGATTGTCGACCTCATTTGTGAGGTCAGAGTTGTTCCTCTAACTCACCCAATGATATCGATTTGAGCACCATTGATGGTCAAGGTGGGTGCAGAACTACCGATGTCGTCGGTTCGGTGGCAGTCAGTTCCTCATGTGTACTTGAAGGAGAGGTCAGTCGAGCTACTAACCACTTCAGGTGTTTGTTGCAAGAAGAACACAACATGGTATCAGCTATGCAAATCAAGTCATCATATGTTCATTCAATAAAGAATGATTCTAGTATTCCTTACCTAATGGCAAATTGAGCTCCGCCTTTATGGGACTCAGTTCGAAGTAGAAGAGTAGGCCTTCCTCAAGAAAGAGGTTGATGTCAAAATGGAGGTTGGTTAGAATATCGACCGCCTTGAAGTAGGGTTTTCCTTAAAACGACCTAACTCAGGTGGTGGAGGCAACTCCATCTGCCAACTAATCGGCCAGGAAAAGCACCGGGGAGGTTGGGCAAAAATGTACCGAGTCTTCTAGAACTTATGGGAAGTTGGATATTACTCCAAAAATTGAAAGGATGCTAGGGCAATGAAAAAAAACACTCTAACCTTTACTTTTCTTGGAGTAAAGAAGTAATGAAAGGTCGTAGGGGTCAACGAAATGTGATATAATCGAACAAATGATGACACAATAGAGCAATCAGAATGAGTTAGTGGTTAACTACTACAAAGGTATATGGAAGAATTCAAATATTGTATGATCAGAGAACAACGCTAGAGGGGTGGGTGAATACCGCTAGTGGCTTTTTCACATTTTCGTAAAACACAAGTTAACGCAACGGAAACAATAAGGAAACAAAGAGACAATGCTAACTCTTTCTTTTTACTTGGTTCCCAACCCGGCGGTTGCTAGTCCAAGGCTCGCACCCATATGAGTGCTTTCATTGGGTAATTCACTATAAGCTCGAAGATAGTACAATTGAATTGAACACAGATTGCATATACATAAAAATACCGACAACTTGAAGAATGAAGTAAGCTTGAGCGTCGGTTGTCAGAGTAGCATTTCAGCATTGTACAACGGTTTTTGGAGCAGCACACGAGTATACAAGCTGTCCGAAAGTTTGTACTGAAGGTGCTGGTCGAACCCTTCTTTTATAAGTTCATCCAGATGCCTCTATTACCATTAAGGCCCCTCTATCGGGCTGGATCTGATCCTGATCCGAACTCATCATAGTTTATCCTTTTCCAGGCACCTCAATCCCTTTAAGACGCCTCGGTTGCTGAGGTGGCAATTTCTGGTCGCAACGTGACTTTGCCCAAGTCTATCCCAACCCATGCGCCTTAATCCCTTTAAGGCGCCTGGTTGCTAACGTGTGTTGACCAACAAGAAGCTTCCACCTCATCCTACTTCGCGCCGAGGTGATTGAGGTGCCTCAATCTCTTTGAGGCGCTTAAATCATCTTAGGGCGCCTAGATCCCTTCCAGGTGCCTGGTTCATCATTTTCAGACTTATCTTTCTTGCATCACATTGTTAGCATAGAAAACATGGTATGAATGGATAAGTTAACTTTGATAGTCTCAGGACTATCTGATTCTGACTTTTGGGTTTCTAGTAAAACCCTAGGTCGAATCGACACCTACTATTCCCTCAATGGGGAACGTGTCCTCACCTACTCTTCTCAGGAGAATGTACCTATCTCCAATCATATGGTCCTCCATACCTGTTTGGACATTCTGCTCTGCATCTGACATTGACCTCTGGGACTTCCCATTAGACGTCCGATCCTCAACCCGTCTAGACTCCTGCCTAGTGTCATCGACCCCCAGGGCTTTCCTCCTAGTGTCCTTGACCCCTAGGACTTTTGCCTGGTGTCCTCGATCCGCCAAATCTTCTACCCGATCGCCCTGACCAGGACTTTATTGTCCAATCTCCCTAATCAAGATTTCTTGCCTAGTCCAACTGACCAAGTCTTCTTTGCCTAGCCTTAACTAGGACTTGTATCTTACCTAAGTTCTCTTAAGACTTTCTGCTTGAGCTTCCTTCATACTTAGTTAAACTCATTAGATCACAACAACCCTTAACTTTGAACCTTTGTCATTTATCAAAACACATGTTCGATTAGTTGGTGCTTCCAGCACCAATAAATACTTAATTGAAAAAGGATGGGAGAGGAAACCTAATTCCGGCCGCCATTTGTCCATAAAAGAAGGTGGTATAGCCAGACGGTGGTGTTGCCTTGGGATTCTCACTTTATGATTCAGAGGGATTTCAAAGGATATCATTATGGTTGCTCTGTCCTCTTTAGTGTAGGTCATGGGCATGGATTCGTACTAGAATACAGAGGTTTCATGGGTGGCCATGGATAAATCAATAGAAGCTAACAAAGAACAATACAGAAAAACTTACATGCCTTGATGAGTTGTCAGAATCTCAAGGAAGGCGGATAAGAATGAGGAAGACGAAGATGAGGAGGGCATTGTGTGAACCATCATTCGATTTCGACAATACCTTAATAAAACCCTAGCATTTGTCCAACGTCGTCTGATGAGTAGCGATACAAGGCGGGCTACTCCACAATGCCATTGGATTTGGCGCCATGATCCGCATGATCTCGGCCACCACTTCAACTTGATCTTCATTATTACCTCGACAATTACAACCATCTGAGCACTTTTGCATTAATTGAGCGCCATGTTGAGCCATCCACGTGTCTAATCCACGATCTGGTGGATCAATGACTTTAATTACTTTTTTTGATGTCTTATCTATCTCTGTGCTATAGGTTCTTAATACATCGAGCGATGACTCAACATTAGCATGTCGCCATGCGGATCTTACTCTCCCTCCTCTCATTGATGAGGCTAACTTGACACCACAATCCAGCCAGTCAGACTCCCGATTCCTTCGACTAGATTTGGCGGGGAGACTTGTACGGTAGTGTAAGTCAAGCTGAGATGGTGATGTGTGTATTTAATGCATAGTTTTTAGTATTGTTTTGCATGCATGTTGCTTCATCACATGAGCATATCATGCATATTTTTGTCTCCTTTTTATTATTTTCACTCTTTTAGTTTGGTGAACTACTTTTTGTGCTTTTTGATTAATAGAATTCGAAATCAGAGCTAAAAAGCCTTGGAACATGAAATGAAAACAAGAAACACGCTTTGATCGTGTCCCGTGATATGGTGATGTGTATATTTCTTATGTGATTTTTAACATTATTTACCATACACAAGCATATTTCGCATTCTTGCATCTTTATTTTGGTTATTTTACTCTTTTAGTTTGGAGACTGCTCTTTGCTTATTTTTATTGATAGGATGCATTTTTGGAGAGAAAAAAATGAAGTTATTCAAGCCTTAGAATGAGAAACTACAGCAAGGAACATGCTCTAACCATGTCCCATGACACAAGCATGTTTCTACGATCGAAGTTAAATGAAGAACGGAGCAAAAATAAGACAAACATCACTCAACACGGGCTTGTCGTGCCTCCTAGGCACGGTCGTGCCCCATCCGGAAGCTACAAAGCCATCTCGAGCTCAACATGGACCAACCATGCCTCTCTGGCATGGTCGTGCTTCTCCAACAGAGTCGGACACTGCTAGGCCATGCATCATAGGCACAACCGTGTGAATCTGTCCCGCGACGACCCAAGCAGCAAATCAAACTTTGAACAGGCATAACTTTTAGCTCAGTACAAGCCATGAGGACCACAACCTATCAAAGTGAAGATAATTGCAATATATACAAGTTTGGTTCATAGTGGAACCCAAGAAAACTGAGTCTAAGAGACAAAAACCTCATTTTGGAAGAGGCCTGATGATTTAGGTGGTTCAACAGATTTGGGAAACTATAAAAAGATTGAAGAGTCATCTTGTTAGGTCATCTGGGATTTGGGGCTCTGCCCCCTTCCTTGGAGGAGGGCTCTCCTCTTGAGGGGAACCCTAGAGCTACCACCCAAGAGTCGTCGATGATTCGTCCATCTCCGGAGCATGGAGATCCTTCCAAAGACAACGACGCCATCTCGCTAAGCTTTCTCTTCTCCCTTCTTCCCATTTGGAGTTGTTAGATGCTTCTCTTAATGCCTTTTGGTTGTTTCTCCTTCTCTATGAAGTAGTTCTCTAGATTCTAGGATTAGGAAGTAGTTACGATGTAATTGTTGATGTATGAATTAAGTATTTATTTAACTTTCTCTATTGCATGACATGTGTATTTCTTGTTCCGACTTTATTGTGGATGATATAAATCATAGGACGTGGAGAGTTGATCACAAGTAGAGGGGATAATCTAGATGAACCATGGAGCCCTAGTGACAAAGGTAGTTTGTAGAAGTGGACATTCTAGCAATATCTCCATGAATGTAGGTTGACTTGCCACGAGGGGATGACGATCTTCCCCAGAAGGGGTACCATTGGCTATCACTGATCTTAATGGGTTTACCCCAATTTAATGTCAGAAAGTAGAGAAAATAATCTTGGTGAATCATGGGGATCTGTGACAGAAACCCCGTTAGGAAAGCGATCGTACTAGCTAGGTTTTCATAAAAAGAGGCATCAAGTTTGGGTAGGCATGCCGGTATAATTCTCCCTAGTCTATATCGATATTATGGGATAGGTCCACCAACATGTGAATAAACATAGAGATAGAAAAATAAATAATACTTAGAAATGTCAACAACCATCATAGTGAAATCGAAATCCTAGGATCGTTTCCCCCAATTCCTGATTTCACCCTTGATTCCTTGCGTTCAGAGATCTAGACTCTCTCTCAACCTTCTCTCAACTCTCTCTCTCGTCCCTTTCTCTTGTTCTCAAACTCTTGTGATCTACAACTTTCTAGATAACCTACTTTGCAATTCCAACTAGTAATTGATTCACAATTCTCATGGGATAGATATCTTTTATTATTTAACAACAACCGAGCACTTGTGGAATCGACACATCAAATTTTTGGTGTCGTTGCCGGAGACTGTGCCAATCGATATTAGTTGGATAGCAATTTGGTTAATCTAGATTATTTTCCTTCTTTACAATTTTTCTTTCATTCTTTTCTTTTCTTTTGATTTTCTACATTTTCTGATTCAGGTGGATTAATTTTCTTTCTAAGCAAGATGGATGCTCAAACTCAAAGGTTTAATCAATTTAATGCTGTAAATTTTTATGATTGTTATTGTCAGCTTTATGATGCAACTTGGCATGTGATCAATAATTGTCTGATACTATGTGACCCTGCATATAGAGTGCATGGGAAAAAATGGGTGTCTTTTACAACTACAACCAACTGTCGTAGGACAATCCATATTCGCACACTTATAGCCTTGACTAGAGGAACCACTCCAACTTCTCATATGGGAGTTCAAATAACTTCTCATCTATCAAGAATTGAAAAAATGTTGGAAGGCTTCATCACCTCACATGATCAGATGCACGAGGAAATCAAGCAGATAAATGCTAAGGTCGATGAAATAGCCTTATCATGCGCTAGATCTTCAACTCTACTTTCATCTTGGGAAGAGTCTCGGATGAGCGAAGATAATGAAGATGAGTTTGAGGAACATGAAATTGAGACTTTGACAAAGGAGTGCACTACTTTAATTCAAATACCTCTAAACCTCAAGGATCCAGAAGAGCCTTTTATATCCACAACTGAGACTATGATCAATGTTATACTTCATTTGATGATCAGTGAGGAATTTTCACAGCAGGTACCCATAGAAGAATCACATAGACGACCTCATGACGAACCTTTGAAGACGAGAATATTTCATGAAAGACCAAGAACCCTTGGCAAGAGGGTTCGGAAGTATCTTACCTTGGCACGAGCGAGGTATAAAAGATATCCGATTGAAATTAATAAGGGGTTGAGCTAATGACCAAAAGCAAGCGCTTCTTGGAAGGCAACCCAAGTTTTTTCTTTGTTTTAATTTAAGTTTTCTTTTGTTTCATAGTTTTAACTTTTTGTTTTGTTTCAGGGCAAGAGGGATCCACAAGTTGGTCGTTGCAACCGCCACGGACATGGAGAGCTTTCTAGTGATGCGCATAGGTATGCCATGTCAAGAACCATGACTGTGACACTTTTTGGTCGCAAAAATGTCAAAAATAGCAAGCAACATGGGCTAGTCGTGCCTCTAGGCATGACCGTGTCCACCAAATAGATGTAAACATGGCTAGGCCGTGTCTCCCAAGCACAGTCGTATCTTATTGCAAATTGTAAGATCGAAAAGAGCGCTAGAGGGGGGTGAATAGCGCGTGTCGCTTTTTCACACTTTTTGTAAAAACTTGAGAGTACGCAGCGGAATATAAGAAATGGAAAGACGAATAAGTAATAACAAAAATAGACATGTTTGTTTTTACTTGGTTCACTGCCCCGCGACGGCTAGTCCAAGGCCCGCACCCAAATAAGTATTTTTGATAGGCAATCCACTATTAGTTCGAATAGTCCAAGGCACGCCGTCTTAAAGATATTTCGGCGTGGAAATCGACAGAGACAATCTTTCAAAAGGTTGCTACTTGATGTCGTTTCCGCTTCATGTCATCCAACAGGTATAATTTTTTTATGAAATTTAATTCTATGATTATGTCTACGCATGTGTGTATCTTGTATGTATGTGATGTGTGTGTTAAAATAATTTAGATTATTATTATGCTTCTGCCACTTGTTTAGCGAAACAAAATTTTAAAATTCACATAGAGACACCCAACAGTTAGACATGAAACGGAGTAGCCGCGGAGATTATAGAACTTAACACGGGTTAGTTGTGACCCCAGGCACGGTTGTGCCCCATTCTATTGCAAATTGGTTTTGGTCAGAGCTTGGCACACCCTGGTTGTGCCCCAAGGCATGACCATATTCATTTACTCAAAGTCGGACACGGTCTAGTCGTGCCACCCATCACGACCGTCTTTGGCCCCATCTTTTACCGCTTGGAGTGAAATGGCCCAACCATGGCTCGAGGGCGGCATCCTACAATTTTTTGAAGTTTGCAACAAAATTGGACGTGTTTAGAGGGCTATAAAAGGCCCCAAGAGACTCTTGTTCCATGATAAAGGTACTTTCCCATGACAGGGAACCCTAGGAGAGCCGTTTCCAAGGAGCCATCAAATTTTTTGTCCACCCTAGAGCTTGGAGTTCTTCTAGAGACACCGGCAACATCACAACTAAGTTTTCTCTTTTCTGTTCTCCTTGATTCAAGTTGTAGAATGTCTTTTGCCATGTCTTTTGGTTGTAACTCCATCTTTATGAAGTAGTACTTTTAATTCTATGATGAGGGAATAGCCCGATTGACATGTGGACGCTTGTTTATATATTTATTCATCTTTCTTACTACATGATATGTTTATCTATGATCCAATTTTATTGCGCATACATGATTTTGACACTAGCCGTGCATCTTCATATCCCACCAGATGCGGGGAAGGATGAAAAGGTGAACACAACTCTTCGACCCATAAAGACCGAGACGTAAGAGGTTGTTCACAAAAGTAATCCAAATTTTCATGAGAGTACCATTGGATATCACAAAGACTAATGGATTTACCCCGATTCAACGTCATGAAGTAGGGGATAGCACCTAGAAGACCATGGGGCCATGTGACAGGGATCTCCCTAAGAAAGTGATAGCTCTAGTAAAGTTACCAAGTAGGCATCGTGTTTGGGTAGACACGCTGGTATAATTTCAAAAGTTTATACTGATTACCTCGAGATAGACTGCCTACATGCGTATAAACATTAAAGTAAGAGAGTGAATAATATTTAGGGTATCAACAATCCTCGTGGCGAAACCAAAATCCAAGAATTGCTCCCCAAGATAGAATTTCTCCTAAGACTTCTCATGTTTTCTCGATTTGTTTCCTTTCGTTCTCAACTCTTGTGAATTTTGATTGTCTAGATAACTTACTTCATGATTCTAACGGATATATGATTTTACAGTTCCTATGAGATCAATATTTTATTACTTGACTACAACCTTGTATTTGCGGTTTCCACCTATCAGCTAGAGGTCTAAGTCAAGAAGAACTTGGATCTAGTCACACCAACTGGGGTAAGGTCTGATCGAGTTCAAACTAAGTTTGACTCAGGTCTGACCGAGTTCAAGTTGAGTTTGACTGAATTACGATTCAGTTAGATAGAGCTCCGGCCATATCAGCTCCAAAAGAAGAACTTAAGTCAATTTAGTCCAAGTCACATCTAAATGTGATTTTCCTAAATCAAGATCTGACTAGGCTATTATTGAAGCACCGAGCGCCAAAGGTTTTGATGGTTAAAACACCGATTACCAAGGAAGGCATCTCTCGGTAACAAAAGGAAGAGGTGTTCCCTTTGATGCAGAAGGCCACCCTTTCACTTTCTATTTAAAAGTAACAGGTTACAGCATACAGGAAGCAAGCTAATAACTTACTACTCTCTTTACTTTCTCCTTTCATTTTCCACCTTTTTTCGAAGGTCTAACTTGAGCGTCGGAGTGACCGAGATGAGTTCTGACTCAGCTACCCTCCTAATAGTTTCTTTGACTCTGAGTAGATCTTTTACTGAAGAGTTCATCTCTGTTTGGCATCCCGAGTGTCGACCTGAAGGGAGTCAGTCTATTGAAGCCTAACTTGAAGGCAGCCGGTCTATTGAAGTTTGACTTGAAGGCAGTCAGTTTATTGAAGCCCAACTTGAAAACAGTCGGTCTGTTAAAGCCCGACTCAGAGCACCCGACCCTGAAGGAAGTTGAACCAACCATCCAGCCAGCCTAATATACTCGGCTGTTATTACTTTTGCTGAGTCATCCCTTCCTTTGATCTCGAACCGGATCACGTACTATTGTAAATCATGCATGATAAGTGAAATTTATCTTTATCCCTGCCTAACTCTAACGCAATCTGATAAATATCGTAATATGAACAGAAGTATAAGCTAGTCAAATGATTTAATAAGCTTAAATATGTGGACTACTGCTAAAGCAAGCTCACACTTTTTATATTAGTGGAACATAAGGAAATAACGAGGCAATTCTCCATTAATTACTTAGCTCGAAAACATAATGTTACAGAACGTCTGAGAAAAAAAGAATTGTTAACTTTGGTTGACTTATCATTTCAGTCTATAGACTTTCCAATAACTTTCTACTTGAAATAAAACTACATTGTCACATACTCTTTCCAACCTATGTAACTAACAACTTGGTATGGTCTATGACATTATTTGATAGCTAGCAGATGAAAGAACAATAAACAACAAATTTCAATTGAAGAAGCACATTACAAAATGAGGAGGCACAAAACATTATAAATGCATACTGACCTTTGGTCCAATTGCGATTCCATTCCGCATCACTATTTCACATAAGTAAATATTAGCGCTTTGAATTAACTATGTATAAAAGAATATTTCGAAGAAATAGTGAGGAAATACACACATAGGTCATATCTGATGTTAAATATGCATTGTCACGGAAATATATAGCAGTAAGCTACCTGTTGAATTGGTCCATGAATCGGTGCTGTAGCTCTTGTGAACATTATGGTACCTTGGAAGCTCATAGATATATCTTGCTGTGTAATAATTAACCCCGATGAAATCATAGGATCCCTTGACCATTTTTGATTGCTTCTTGGTGAATTTAGGTAGTCGATTTCCAACATTGACTCTCATGCTCAACGGATAATTACCTTTTGTCAATGGATCCATGAACCTTTACATTGGAGCAGAAAAAAGAAAAAACAAACTAAAATATACAATAAGCAAATGCATAGTTAACTTATTATGGGATTTGAAGAAGCTTATGGAACCTCACCATCCATACATGAAATCTAAAGCTCTGTCAGTTGCCTCTCTATTGGACTTTGAGTTGGAGTATGGGATCATCCAATTCGATACCAGAGTTATGCCTATTTTCCCCATCTGAAACGACTACATAAATACAAAATCAAATAAATATTTAAGTTTCATTTTTTGCTCAATGTCATAAAATTGTTATCCAAAAGTAGATAAAGAATGTTATATCATGAAAACAAAAGGCTAACATTTAAGGCTAAATTTTATTCATCTTTCTAATTTATTTAAGGTAGTGAGTGTATGTGGGGATAATCTAGTTAAATATCAAAATGATTGATAGTGTTTAAGCATTACTTTTAAGGATAATTGAATGAGTCGAGCAAGTTTGATTTTAAAGATAATGATAATCTCGGTGAACGGAGTTGGGTTTAGATTGATTTTTAATAAAAATAAGTGTATACAAGGTTATATTGTGTAATAGCCAAAGTGAAAATAAAGTGCAAACATGTAATAACAATGGGTTTAATGTGGTTCAAAGACCTCTTCCACTCCATGATCTTTGTTGCTTTAGCGTGCAGTAATCCCAAAAATAAAATCCACTAAAATGATTCGAGTTAACACACTTTTATAATGGTAACACACTTTTATAATGGTTTGACAAATCTAGAATCCTATATCTACTCTACTACAATATTATTTATAACAACCCTAGAAATGTATGTTTCTCTTTCCAAAAAAAAAAATCTGCAAATTATAAGGTGAGGATAATGTTGCCAACCAAGTGATTTTTTTTTTTTGTTGAGAAAACAAGCCTTTAGATTGTAAGTGAATCTTTTTCTAACATATATCAAAGAGATGGAGGGACTGTCATACAAGGTTCAATGAAATTTCTTTTTATCAAAAACTGATGTGTGGTAACTGACTTACCAACTTCTAAGTTCAATGTTCAAAATTTGGCAGCGTTAGGAACATGTGCCAACTAACTTTTTGAACTTGGTCAACACAATCACTTTTGTGTAGATGTTTATGACTAACATGGAAAGTTGGTCTATACTTAAACCCTAACCCTAGAAGATCCTATTACATCATTGTCTATACACACACTGAACATAAGAGATCCAAGTTCATTTATGCCTACCCAAAGATCAACTCTAAGCCCTGAAATTAATTTGAGTAAAACATCTCAAATTCAAATTGCATGAATTAATTGATAATTCCTCAAATCAATTTCCATCTCTAAGTTTAATTAGACGAATTCATCATTAATTTTTCCAAATTAATTTTCTTATTAATCAAAGTAATTAAGATATTTGATTAATAATCTAATCATGGATTGAAATACCATGTCGTGCAGCTCGAAATGGACTGTATTTATCATTTTGAAGTGGGATCACACTAGTACCCTACCGGTGCCATGACCACGAAATCATTGAGACCTCGTGACATCCTCGCGTTGTCGCAGAGGGTGTCACGTCCACAGAGGCCCTTTGTCGGGGTGCGGAGGGTGCGCAACCACCCAGCAACCTCCATAGGGACACAATTTTGTTTAACATTTTTTTTACTTTTTAAATAGATTTTTTATATAATAATTATAAATATAATATAATATTAATAATAGTTATAAAATATTAATAATTTTTAAAATAATTTTAAAAATTAATAAAATAATTTAAATTTTTTAATACAACAACAATAACAACCAAGTCTTATCACATTATGTGAGGTCGGCTATATGGATCCTTTTACGCCATTGGGCTCTATCCCCTACTATATCATCATCTATATTTAAATAAATTTTA
>JBBUKS010000029.1:8194520-8209953 GCA_038050645.1 Hedychium gardnerianum
CTGAGCAACTGAGTTGGACAGGTCTGAGCAGCCAAGATGGAGAGGTCTGAGTGACTGAGCTGGAGAGGTATGAGCAATCAAGCTAGAGAGGTCTAAGCACCGAGTTAGAGAGGTCTGAGCAGCAGAGCTAGAGAGGTCTGAGTAGTAGAGCTAGAGAGGTCTGAGCAGCCGAACTAGAGAGGGAAGAGCAACCGAGCTGGAGAGGGATGAGCAACCGAGCTGGAGAGGTTGGGAGTTGGTTTGACTCACCTGGGTCTGAGCTTCCTAGGCTTGTTCGGCTGAGCAAACCCAACTTACCTTGGACTCACCCCTGATTCTAGCTCAAGGGGGTTTGATTTACTTGACTTTGACTTATAACTCAACATGACTCTTGACTCCATTGGTCCATGTGGAGACTAGCTATATTCTCCACATCATAGAATATTCAAAGTTAATATTAGTATATTACCAAAAGAGGAAAGCTAAAAGTTCCTTAAAAGATATATTCAATTAAGTATCAAATGCATCTCTAATTAAATGGAATTCGACATTCTTTTAAATTTTTGAAGTCTTCAATGATACTTCTATGCTTATATTTCTAGCAATTTATCTCTAAATATATATCATTAATATGTATGAGAGAAAAAAAAAGTATCCTCCATATATAGATCCACGTACATATGTGTTTGTACATCATTTACTCTCTTCATCTCGCTGTGGGGCCGGCAGTAAGGGGCGCTTGGGGTAAGCGAGTCACCTTTTGCCACACATGTGTATGTGCTCGTGCCCCAAGTTAGGCCTCCTTGTGTCACTCTTTAATGTTACTAGAGTCTTTTTGAGTAACTCAATCACACTCTTCAAGTCACCTTAGTCCTCACTTTCTTCTAGTAACTTTAATTGAGAAGCTGAAAGTAATTATTAAATATGCAAGATAGATCATCTAACTAATGAGATGTGAGCCTCAATGATATTAACAATCAAGAGAAAGGAAAGATAGAACTTTGCTCCTTGAGCAATCGTGCAGTGGAAGAGTGCCTTCTCAGTTTCCCAAGCATCTAAGGATTGAATCACAAGCCTTGGTGAATTAACGGATGATTTTTTCTTAATGGGCGGTTGACCTAAGAACATTGTGTTGATGGGCCGCTTGATGTGAGTACTTCCCAATTTACCCTGGTGGCCGGTGAAAAACTTTCGTGGGGCCAGACCGGTCATCTTAGGATTAGTCAGCATGAATTGGATATCTGGTGTCAATTAAAAAAAAGGTAATACTTTGAAAATGATGGAAAGCATAGTTTGTAGAGTAGATGATATTCTTAAACTTGATTGAATTGATGGTTGATGTGGTAACCACATGACAAAGGCTTGGAGGTATAATATGTTGGTGCTGGGAGCACCGAATAATCGAACCTGGTTTTGATGTTGGCAAAGATTCAAAGTTAAGCTGAGTTGTGATTTAATGAACTTGACTAAGTGTGTAGGAAAGTCCTAGTTGAGCTAGGCAAAGAAGTCTTAGTCAGTTGGACTGGGCAGAAGTCCTGGTCGGTTGGATTGGGAAAAGAAGTCCTGGTCGAGTGGACTGGGCAAGGAAGTCCTAGTCAAGGTGACTGGGCAGAAGATTTGGCTGATCGAGGATGTTGAACATAAGTGTTAGGGGTTGAGGACACTAGGTAGGAAGCCTTGGGGGTCGAGGACACTCTAGATGGGTCAAGGACCGGACGTCTAGCTGGAAATTCCAGAGGTCAAGATCGCATGTTGAGTAGAAGTCCAAACAGGTCTGGAGGACCAGATGTTTGGCAAAAAGGTAAACTCTCCTGAGAGGAGTGGCTGAGGACGCGTTCCATGAGAGAGAACAATAGGTGTCGATCTGACCTAGGATTTCACTGGAAATCCAAAAGTCAGGACCGGTCTATCCAAAGACTATCAAATCTTTACATTTCATATTATAGTGTTTTCTGTGCTAACTCTATGATGCAGAAATTAAAAATCCTAGAAGAGCTGATCTAGGCACTTGGAAGGGATTTTGGCGCCCTAAGAGGATCCAGGCGCCTCAATGGTATTAAGACGCCCTAAACTCAGATCAACGATAGGATGACGTGGCAGCCTCGGATTGGCTGACACACGTTAGCATCCAGGCACCTCAAATGGATTGAGGCACCTTGATCAGGATAAAAGTAGCCGGATAGAGCTTCATCGAGGGCTTGCCATGTTAGCCTCAATCCAGGCACCTCAAAAGGTTTGAGGCTCTTGGATCAGCCTATATAGGTAGCCTTCGACTAGCAGCTTACTACATCAACTTTCTACACTCAAATGACTTCTACGCTGCTCCAGAAACCTGCTATGATGCCAAAATGCTGCTCCAATAACAACATGCTCCATCGGATCTTAATTTATTGTTAGTATATTTTAAGTTAACTGCATTTGTCTTTTTTGTGCTCAATTTTTAAAAAGGGAACGGTAAACATGTTACCTTCTCAAAGTAAAAAGGCAAATCTTTGTCTCCGGGTTTCTATTCGAAGAAGGATATTTTTTTAGTGGATTGCCCAATGAAAGCACTCAATGGGTGCGGGCCTTGGACTAGAAGTCGCCAGGCTGTGAACTAAGCACTCAATGGGTGCGGGCCTTAGATTGCCCAATGAAAGCACTCATCATTTGTCAGACATCTAGCTTGTTGGTGCAATTGATCTCTAGGATTTTGATGTTTGTTTGACAATATATTTAATGGAGTCTAGTCAAGGTTAGACAAGTAATTTGGTCAAGTTTAACTAAGTTAGAGAGAGATAGTCTAAGAAAGTCAAGGTTGACTAAATGCTTGGAAGTGAGTGGGAAACTTCAAGTAGGTCAAGGTTGATTAGATGCTTGGCAACTGGTAAGAAATTCAAGCAGGTTAAGGGTGACCAGATGTTTAGCAATCAAGTGAGAAGTCTTGACAGGTCAAGAATAACCTAGGCAAAGGGAAGTCTAGTCAAGTCAATGATTATTTGATGCTTGACAAAGAGAAAACCAAGCAAGTCAAGGTTCACCAAATGTTTGGTAATGAGAAACCCTAGCAGGTTTAAAGAACTTGACATTAGGCAAAGGAAAGTCTGATTATACCATATTATCGTGATGAAATTATCGAATCCCTCTACACTAATATAGCATAGGGATGACTTAGATCGTCTCTCACAATGAATGTAACCAATGAATGACAATCTTAGGTTTAAAATGTTATTGGGGGTTTGGGTTTTGGTTTTTTAATGTTGAAATGGGGTTTTTTGAGTTGAATTCTAAGACTGCTAATTGAAAAATAATGCAAGTAAGGAAAACCTAACTTAACTAAACTACAATTGAGACAGAATTAAAGGAAATACAAAACATTCTACCTAAAATATTCAACAAAACCTAATCTAATCTAACCTACTTGCATCCAAATGAATAACAAAACTTAAAGAAATTGAACGAAACAAGATAAGCTAAGCGATTGAACACAACAAAACTAAACAAGTGAAATGCATTAACTAAAGTAGCAAGAGTGTAAGGGGCATAAAAACAAACACATAGCAAGTATAAATACTAAACTAAGCTAAGACTAAAGGAAGTGGAGATCTCTCCCTCCGATCGAATGGACAGTGGATGCAGAACAAGCTTAGGACCCTGTAACTCGCAGATGGAGTGGAAGCGCCTCTCCCAACTAGGGCAAGTTCTTCTCGGTGGAAGATTATGGCGATGAAGATGGGAGTGCCTCTCCAACTAGGACAAGGGCTTGATGTAGACAAAAAGAGGCGGGAGCCACCATGTCTACTTCTTGATCGGAGATGGACTCTTTGAAGCTAAGAGGGTAGATAACCACCACAACCTCTTCTTCTCCTCAAGCTATATGTTCCCTCATAAGGAAACCCCTCTCAATTGGGGTGAGATGGAGACGGAGATGATTGCTGGAGGTGATGATAACGGTGGATCTTTGTCGAGGAAACCTCTCCACTAGAGGATAACGGAGATCTGGATGGAGGTGGGAAAGGAGGAGGAAGAAGATGATTCCCCTTGCCCTAGATATCAAATTCCCTTTTATATCTCACCTTTGAAATGCCCCATGCCACAACCATGCTTGGGGGCATGGACAGGGAGTGTCAGGCACTAATAGGAGCCTCTAATCGAGTTTTAGGGCTGAGAAAAGTTGGACACCACGAGGCCATGTTAGGGAATATGATAGGTCGTGTTCCCTACTATGGTGTGCTCCAAGTTCCTCTTTTGACTTTGGTTGATGCCCTATTTTGATTCCCTACAAAATCACATTCATATTTTGAGAAAAAATGCCATATATGTAGAAAAATTGAAATTAGTCTCCAAATTAACCCTTGCACGTAAATACGATATGAATCAACGTTTAAGCATATGAGAGGATTAAAACGTTAATTATAAGAGTCAAAATAATGTGTCAAAATGGTTGTTATCACACCCCCACACTTTATTCTTTGCACATCTCAGTCAAATAAACAAAACTAGAAAATAAACAAAACTCATCTCTCTATCAATCCCCTATCAACACTCAAATATTGTAAAAGGTAATTTTTAGGACCATCAAATTTACAAGGATCAAAACATTCATGAATCTAATTTTTACACTAGTCAAACAAGCATGGTGATTTCAATCAACTTGAATAAACTAAGCATGATAGAGCCTTACAAGGTAAGTGCTTTTGCTCTTGCTCAAGTAATCATTTATGAGGTTGGAGTTTACATTCAATGCTATTATGATATTGCAGTACCATATGCTTGCTTATTTTATACTTCTCCACTATTGTAAACATACACATGGAAAAATCAAAAGGACTTATTAAGAGTTGTTATGAGGCCTAAAAGAAGTCAAAACAAACAAGAAGGATAGGTAAAAGAAGAAAAGAAGTCAAAGAGAACCTGAGAATTTTGGGATGATAAACATGATAAATACAATTATGTAACATGCATAAAAGTCTCACATTTATTCTAATGCTCAACTTCCTACTTCCTTTCACCCAAATATTTTTTTTATTCATAAAATCTACCATGACCGTGGCATTCAGCACGGTTAGGCCATGGTTCATTTTTTTATATATAAATGGGGCTTATAGAATCTAGCATGACCGTGTTTGATTCTGAGACAATTTTTCATTTTGAAACTCCTATAATGAGGCACGACCATGTTGTTGGGGAGTCTGACAGATGTGTGCATTGGACATGTTTCGCAAAATGCATAGTAGAAGCAGAAATAAAAACTATTTTTATTAAAACACACACATCATATGCATGCAAGATACAACATGCTAGACATAACTGTATAATTAAATTTTACAAAACTAAATTATACCCGCGTGTTTGTAATTGAACCTTGTAGAGAACGTTTGCTAGCCTCTCAGAATCAACGAGCAAGTTTAATGAAGCTTGCCTCTACTCGTATCCACGTCGAGTTATCCTCGAGATGACTTCGCTAAGTCATGAGTCGTGTCTCCGCTTTGGTATTAGTCGAAGGGAGGAGACAAAGCAATCCGAGAGAGGGATCACGTCTCAACTTGGTACTCGACGACACAAGGCAACCTGGCGGTTCCAAGTGAGGTGAATGACAACCTTACAACGGCTATTCGGAGGTTGGAACCTCGCCGTTGGCAAGCGATAATGGGTCCGATGGTGGCTAAAATCCCGACAGTTGCCATTGCTATTATCACAACAACCTTTGCTAGTCGTCGGCGCAAAGGGGAGCAGCCACCTTAGCTGGATGGAGCCGCCACCATGGATGGATGGAGGAGCCACAATCGCTGGGCAGAGTAGTCACCAGCTATCGAGCGAAGCAACCACCAACTGCCGATAGTGGTAGTATTTGGGAAGCAACCTCAACCTTGTTGGTGGACATGAGCAACAACATTTGTTGGTTAGGGTTGGCTGTCCTTGAGCAGCACCTTGTTGCCGGTGGTGGTGCAGCCACCGGATGGTCAGGGCATCAAGCTTGGTGGACGGCGACACAAGGAGAATCAGCCTCCTTATGGTCGGAGGTGAAACAACAGCTATGGATTGCTCCTCTTATGGCCGGAGCAGCAGCAGGGGCCGTGGATAGTGGTGCTGATTGGCAGAGAAGAGGAGGGGTGGCGGTTCCATTGGTCGGCGACAAGGAGAGAGCTGAAGGGAGAACAACTAAAACCCTAAACCTTTTAGGTTTTTAATTGAATTAATTTCTTTCTCTCTAACCCGAATCTTTATATAGATCTCTAACAGATTTGAAGAGAAGTTCAAACCCGTATCCGCTAACCCAAAATCATATCCATTAGCCTTAAGTTTGGTTCAAGACCAAACCATGTTGGTTCAAAACCAAACCTCTTTTTAATTAAAACCAAACCTATTTTTAATTAAAACCAAACCAATTTGGTTTATAATTAAATCAAAGAGGGTCTAATTCATCTTCAAAAGACATGACCATCCGCGCTTCCATTCCGATAAAATATCTTCCATATTTACCCTTCATCTGGTCCAACCAGACTCAATCTCTCTCTATCTGAGAATCTAATTCTTAAACTCATTTTATATCTCTCAAAGAAACTTGTAGTGTGTGTGACCTTGTAGGTTTTCGGATTATGTTGGTCGTCCATAATTAACCATTAATTATGGATCAATCATGAGTGGCACCTAGTAGTACATCATGATCCCTAATTAGCTGAAAAATCAATGATTGATCCCAGACCCACTTTTGAACCCTTTTGCAGCTATAATGAGTCGTGCCTCATTCCTTTCACTCGTATTATATCCACTTGGTTCATGAAATAGTCTATGTGTCAATCCCCACTAGGCTGACTATGTCACACCTAGCCCAAGTTATACTTCCTCTACTTGTGGATTCAAATTACTTAGACATGTGTCCAAGATTATCATACTCTTGACATGTAATGCTTTGGCCAAAGACTTTGAGTAATAATCCTGATAAGTTTTCATAGGGTACACGTCTCCTTATACAAGAAGCGGTGAATCCTCTATGGGCCATCCAAACACCTTCGGATACTTTGACTTATACCCAATCATCATGTACCCACATCTCCGTGGAGATGTATCGATTAAAATGTCAAAGTTAAGTTTCTATGACCAAGATAACTTGAATACCTCAAATTGAAAGAAACTTGCACTCGAGCTACAATGAGATCTTCATTGACATATCCATATATGTATAGAACCATATGAAGTCTCATGACATTTCACTCCAATGAACTAGTTACCCATAACTAGCATTCACGTTTAACTCTAGACATCCCAATGTCTCCAACGAGTGAGGAAAAACTGCTTGGATAAACCAAGGCATATAACACGTTCTAGTCTCTCAGAATCAATGATGTTTGAACTCATCAATTCATCGACTAGGGAATATTTCAATACATTAATAATTATACATGCAAAGATGCTCACTAGTTGTGATCCAATCACAAGTTCTCTCATGCTATGAATTGTATTATGGACATTCAGTAAATGAGTTTAAGATCCAATCATATACATAAGGAATATATACTCAAATAGTGAATCACTATTTATCCAATAAATAGTATATTCCATAAGGCGATTGCCTTAGGATATCTCTCAAATATAACACGTGTCACTTAACACGGCCTACCAGTGTTTCATTCTGAACACTTCTATTCTATTATTTCTTCCATGCCTAGCTCCAATTGCCTCCCCCCACTTAAAATTTGTCTGTCTTGGACAATGTAACTCATCATGTCATCAATCAAAACTCTCAAAGATAGGGCAAGAAATAAACAAATAAAGGTATAACAAGAAAAATGTAACTGACAATGAAGGTGCTAAGGGCATTATTTGGCTAGTAAGTAACTAAAAAAGAGAAGAAACTAGAAAGTGAACAAGAAAAATGGCCTTCATCAAATTCATGCATGCATACGATAATGTAGTCTCAAAAAGAAGCAAAATTAGTTTTCGAGTATCAATTGCTATGACTGCAACTCACACACAAGAGGATAAAGAATAAGCATGACTAAAATCCTCACTGGGTATATAAAAATTATCATGCTTAATCTATCAAGGTAGAATCCATAACCACACTAGCAACTGCATTCAAGCAAAGTGGTCAATCATGTCAAATGATCTGAAAACTCGACAAGCAAACTTATAGAACTTTTATGATTCTAAGAGTATTATGAGGGAACATGCAAGAAATTGCAAAACAAAACTAAATAAATTGTAAAGAAAAAAGAAATCAAACAAAGTAAACAAAAGCAATAAAGGAAAAAAAGATAAAGAAAAATAAGAAAAAGAAAGGAAAGGACTCCCCTTTATTCCTAGCGGTTGAAGGTGATTCAGTAGCAGTAGCCAGGTCGGTAATGGGATGTCCCAAGTAGAGGCGAGGGCTTTCTTCTTATGGCCAATACCTTTAAGTGTCGCTCTCTCCATCGTCGTCTCCTCAAAAGTTTGCCAGGCGGTTGAAGATGATTCAATTCCAATATCCACTCTAGGGTGGAATGATACGAGTAGAGGTAAGCATTGCTCCCTCCATCATTGTCTCTTTGAAGGTTCTTTCAGGTGGTTGGAGATAGTTCAGTTGTATAATCTAATCCGATGATAAAATAATTGTTGTTGAAATTAGGACCGCTCTGTCTATCATTTTTCCTTTGAAACTTCTTTCGGGAGGTTGGAGGTGGTTCAGTTGGAGTATCCACTCCAGAAGCTTGATTATTGCTGAGGGAGTTAGCGCCTTATTTAGTATAAATGTTAGATACTTTAGCTTAAATGGGAATATCCAGTCTGTGGGCCTCCAGATATCCTTCACTCGTGTGGGGATCAGTTCATCATATTTTCTTGCTACCCAAGGTACACTTGCAAGTGTTCATCCAATGACTTCTTTATGTTGGTGCTAGAAACATCAACTAATCGAACCTATATTTTGATAGATGGTAAAGGTTCAAAGTTAAGGTTTGTTGTGATTTTATGAATCTGACTAAGTGTGTAGGAAGCTCAAAGTCCTAAGGGAACTTAGGCAAGGTGAAAGTCCTAGTTGAGGCTAGGCAACTAAGTCCTAGTCCGAGGGACTGGGCAAGAAGTCCTAATCAGGGAGATTGAGCAACAAAGTCCTGGTTCGGGGGACTGGGCAAAAGTCTTGAAACATTGAGGACACCGGGCATAAGTCCTAGGATTCAAGGACACTAGGCGGAAAGCCCTTGGGGTCAAGGACACCAGGCAGAAGTCTAGGCGGGGTCGAGGATCGGACGTCTAACGAAAAGTCCTGGAGGTCAAGATCAGATGCTGAGCGAAAGTCCAAATAGTCTGGAGGTCCAGATATTTTGCAGCAGGTAAACTCTCCTGAGAGGAGTAGGTGAGGACACGTTCCCCATTGAGGGAACAGTAGGCGTTAGTTCGACCTAGGGTTTCACTGGAAACCTAAAAGTCAGAATTGGATAGTCTTGTGACTGTTAAATATTATTTCTTCTATTATATATATTTCGTATGAGCTAACACTATGATATAGAAGTCAAAGCCTAGAAATTGCTGAACTAGGCACTTGGAAGGATCCAAACGCCTCAATCCGAACCAGGCACCTCAAAGGGATTGAGGCACCTCCATAATCTCAACGCGAGTAGGAGGTGGTAACCTCTAGTTGGATGGCGCACGTCAGCAACCAGGCGCCTTAATGGGATTGAGGCACCTAGGTTGGGATAGACTCGCCAGAGTTGCACTGCGATCAGGTCGAACCACGTCAGCAATTGAGGCACTTTAAAGGGATTGAGGCGCCTGGAAGCGGATAAGATACGATGGACTC
This sequence comes from Hedychium gardnerianum, assembly GCA_038050645.1. Classification (NCBI taxonomy): domain Eukaryota; kingdom Viridiplantae; phylum Streptophyta; class Magnoliopsida; order Zingiberales; family Zingiberaceae; genus Hedychium; species Hedychium gardnerianum. The sequence goes on from JBBUKS010000029.1 coordinate 8,204,257, forward strand.
AGATCTGATCAGATTGACTCAGATAGAGGTGCCTCAATGCAAATAGAGATGCTTGGATGGGCCAATAAAAGAAGATTTGACTAGTAGCTTCGGACAGATATTCTACACGACTTTTGTACTTGTGCGCTGCTCTAAAAAACTCTCCACGACATCGTAATGCTGCTCCGATGACCACGCTCACTCTACTACTCCAAAGTCTTCAGTATACTTAAGTATTCATACTCATTATTAAGTTCTTGCACTCTGTATTCATATTCTTGTAATATTCGAACTGATAGTGGATTGCCCATCGAAAGCACTCATTTAGGTGCAGGCCTTAGACTAGCAACCGCCGGGTTGTGAGCCAAGTAAAAGCAAACATGTCGACATTATTTTTCTACTTCCCTAATTCTGCTGCATTATTTCTGTTGTTCTACAAAAAGTGTGAAAAAGTGACACACGCTATTCACCCCCCTCTAGCGCACTTTTCGATTCTACAATTGGTATCAGAGCGGGGTCGCTCTAAATTGGTGAAACCACCATTCGAGCATTTTTTTTTCTTTTCACTTTTGTGCTTTTCGTTACTTGATCAGAATCGGTCTTATCACCCCTTCTGATCTAGCTTTTTTCTGTTCGTGACTTTTTTGATAATCAAAGTTGGTGCAACACCACTCGATTCTCTTGTTACGTATTTTGTTCTCCTCTTGCACTACTAATCCAAGACAAAGTCTTGGTACACGTTTTCATGTTTTTCTTTGTGTGAGATTTTGTTTGTATTACATGGCCCATCAAGAAGGCTACAGCACCACCCACCCTCCTCTCTTCACGGGGGAGGATTTTGGCTACTGGAAGGGACGGATGGAGTCCCACCTAAAGACCAAGTGGAGATGTGGATCTCTATCCAAATGGGGTTCACTCTCCCCATCGAAGATGGAGTTCCTCTCTATTGTGACAAATGGGATGCACCTACAAAAAGGAAGGTTGAGGCCAATGCTAAAGCAACTCAAACCCTTCAGTGTGACTTAACCAAAGAAGAACTGAATCGGGTCAGACCCTTCACCAATGCTAAAGATCTATGGGAGAAGTTGATCGAAATACATGAAGGAGCATCCGACACAAAGGTTAGTAAGTGTGATATGATTCTAAATAAGTCATATAACATCAAAATGTAGGAAGGTGAGTCGGCAAGCCAGCTACACGTTAGGATCTATGACTTGCTCTCAACGCTTTTCCTCGGAATACCTTGTGGGTATCTTTGGTAGATGCGTATGGGGTTTCTAAGGATCTATCAATTATTAGACTAGACGAACTATTTTTTGAATTTGAATTACATGAATAGTCTAACACTGCGTCGATCGAGAAAGGTATTACCTTACTTGTAGGAAAAATCAAGATGAAGGAGTTAAGGCACAAGTCCAGATTCGAGCCTGAGTCCAAAAGTGAATCAGAGTTCGACAACGACGAACTCACCGCCGAACTAGTCAATCTAGTTTGAAAGTTGTACAAGAAGAAAAAGGGACTATCAAAGCATGAAATCAAGAAGGCAATTTAAACAAAAGGGACTCAGTCGGGACCAAGCCTAACTTCGAAGAACAAATCCGAGGTAACCTGCTATGGGTGCAATCAAAAGGGGCACTTCAAGTCGGAGTGTCTGAATATCAAAGACGTGAAGAAGAAAAAAAATAAGAAGGCACTACAAGCAACGTGGGATGAATCTTCATCTAAAGACTCAAACAAAGAAGTTCAAGCCCGAACCAGCTTCCTTGCCCTATCGGCACGGGAATTCGACTCTGAATCCAAAACCGAAACTGAAGCCGAGTTTGAGTCAGAAAGAAGCTACGGATCCGTATCCATCTCCGAAGGGCCTAACCTCGCTGTAAGTCATGAATTAGTTTCCAAATTATATAGCTTAATTTTGTATTTAACTCGTAAACTAGCTAAGTCCAACATCCGGGTGAAGTCTCTCCAAAGGGAGGTAATAGTCCTTAAGGAAGAGACTATTGACTGAGCCAGTTCAAGGTGAAACTTCAACTGAAGTTCAACAACTTGAGGAAGAAAATTTCAATTTAAAAACTCAAGTCAAAGAACTTGAAAAAGTGTTAGAACGGTTCACAGTGTCTTGACATGATACTTGGAAAACAAAGAGCCATTTATAACAGATCCAGATCAGGATACAAAGCTAATTCAGGATTTAAATCATATATGTCATTAGTAAATTGTAAACCTAGAAAACAAGTCCAAGCATGGGTTCCTAAGCCAAGCTTGATTAATCAAATTGGACCAAACTACTTTTGGATACCCAAGGGTCAAATTTATTACCTAGATAGACCTTATCGAGGTTATGACTTGCCGGGAGCCAAAAGAAAAACTATTTTTGTTATATGCATGTTTGTATGATTTACTACTTTATATGCCATGATTAGTTAATTTTTATACTTCATTTAGAGTGGCTAAAAAGATTGTATGAATTTGATAACCTAGCATCGGAAAGGGTTGGGATGTCCGAGTGGGGTATTTATATCATATCCGAGTGGGGTATTTTATATCATATCTATACCCGAGTGGGGTATTTTATATCATATCTATACCCATTTCTATTTATTGTATTATCTTATACTCTGCGTGGTTATGCAATACCCGAGTGGGGTATTTATATCATATCTATACACTACGTGGATTGTGAATACCCGTGTGGGGTATTTTATTTGATATTATTGCACTGTGTATGGATGTATATACCCATGTTGGGTATTTATGTTTCTATATGTATTCTATATCCAGGATATTATCCGCCGTACAGGGGAGGTGCTGTCCAATTTTTGTCGGATAAATATCCTCCTGGGGTGTGACATAGTAAGCTAAGAAAACTCTGTTGAGAGCATGTCTAGGTTGAATCATATGTATTCTACCTGGTGCAATCAACTTAGTGGATCTAGCTAAAGGTACCCCAGTCAGACATGAGCTAGTTAGACCAAAACTTAATTAAAACTTCAACTTAATTAAAATTTTCAATTTAACTTAAACTTAATTAAAACTTCAACTTAATTAAAATTTTTAATTTAAACTTTAACTTAATTAAAAAAATTCAATTTAATTAAAAACTTAAAATTAATTAAAAACTTTAACTTAATTTCAATTTAATTAAAAACTTAAAACTAATTAAAACCTTAACTTAATCAAAACTTAATTTAATTAAAAACATAAACTTAATTAAAAAGTCTAATTTAATTAAAAACTTAAACTTTAACTGAATTGATACTTAAATGATTAATTCAACCTTGAAACTAAGTTAATTTCACAATTCAAACCCATCTCATAAAGAAACTATAGGAATACCATGGGTGATAACTTAGATTGGGTGAGATGGAATAAATAGATAAAATCAATCAATCTATCGTAATCCCTAGAAGTTGGATCCAAATCAAAATACTTTATGTGTAGGAACATAAAGATTTGGACCAATGAATGTTGGATAGTATGCTCTAGACATATGACTGGAGACAGATTGAAGTTCACAAAATTAAAATTCAAAAACTTAGGACCAGTTACATTTGGCAACAATGAAAAACTTAAGGTAATTAGAATAAGTAATATCGAGTTAAATTCTAATTTTATTATACGCAAAGTATTGCTAGTAAATCAATTTGAATTCAATCTACTTAGTGTTAGTCAATTATGCGACTCTGGTTACTTAGCAACTTTTACTAAGTCAGAGTGTAGAATTAAGAACGTTGAAACCCCTAGTATAACACACTTAAGGGAATAAGAAAAAATAATATCTTCACCATAAAACTACCAAGCTCCTCAATTAAGTGTCTGCTGACACAACAAGAGGAAACTAAGTTGTGGCATAGACGATTGGGTCACACTCATGTTAAACTTATCTCGAAGATGAGTCAAAATGGGTTAGTTAGAGATCTACCTAAACTAAAAAATCTAGAAAATTTAGTTTGTGATGCTTGTCAACAAGGTAAACAGACCAAATCAACCCACAAACCAACCAACTTAAAACAAACCAATTCCATACTTGAACTTCTACACTTAGACCTATTTGATTCTCATGGAGCTAAGTCACTAAGCAGAAACCAATATTGCTTAGTAATAGTTGATGATTACTCAATATTTACTTGGGTAAAATTCTTAAAAATGAAGTATGAAACCTTTGAAATCTTTAACATAACATGCAAACTAATAGAAAATGAGAAAGATACTAAAATTAAAAGAATCAGAAGTAATCATGGATGGGAATTTAAAAACCATAGGTTTAAAGAATTTTTCCAAGCCAATGGATACTTCCATGAATTTTCTTGCCCTAGAACTCCCCAACAAAATGGTATAATAGAAAGGAAAAATATGACTTTACAAGAAGCAGCCAGAACCATGTTAAATGAATATAATTTAACAAATCAATTTTGGGCCGAGGTAATTTGTATAGCCTGCTACATTAAAAATAGAATTATACTTAATAAAGGTCATAATAAAACCTCATATGAAATTTATTATAACAAATTACCAAACCTAAGTTACTTAAGGGTATTTGGGAGTAAGGTACATATATTAAATACTAAGGATTACCTAGGAAAATTTCAATCTAAATCAACAACTAGAACACTGTTAGGATACTCAATAACTAGCAGGGCATATAGAGTTTATAACAAACTCACACATAAAGTAGAGGAAACAACTAATATTATTTTTAATGAAGACATTCAATCTAACTCAAACAATACAAATAACGAACAACAAATAGAAATCTAGAAGATGATGATGAACCCAGACTTGACCCTCACAAAAACTACCTAGACGAACCAAATATTGATCAAAATGTTGGACCATCTAAAATAAGAACCAATCACCCAGTTGGCTAAATTTTGGGTGACCCAACTTTAGAAGTCAAAACTAGATCATCATATAGAAACTTAAGTCAAATTGCATTTATTTCAAAAAATTAAACCTAAAACAATAAAAGAAGCCTTACCTGACCCTGATTAGACCATAATAATGCAGGAAGAACTAGCCCAATTTGAAAGGAACCAAGTATGGGACTTAGTACCTAAACTAGAAAACAAAATTATTATTGACACTAAATGGGTGTTTAGGAACAAATTAGATGATAAAGTGGAAATCGTTACAAATAAAGCTTGATTGGTGGCTAAAGGGGTTCAGTCAAGTTGAAGGACTTTACTATGATGAAACTTATGCACCGGTTGCTAGACTTGAGTCCATTAGGAAGCTGCTAGCTTATGCAACACATAAAGGATTCAAGATATACAAAATGGATGTAAAATATGCCTTTCTTAATGGATTCATTAAGGAAGAAGTCTATGTAGGCCAATCACTTGAATTTGAGGATCTAGATTACCCAAACCATGTATTCAAATTAAAAAAGGCCCTATATGAATTAAAACAAACACCCATAGCCTGGTATGAAAGGTTATCAACCTACTTAGTTTCTAAAGGATTCAAAAAAGGAAAAATTGAGTCTACTTTGTTTATCAAATCTTTAGAAAAAGACTTATTTGTAGCCCAGGTCTATGTAGATAACATTATTTTTGGGTCAACCAACACAAATTTTTCAAAAGAGTTTATCAAACTAATGGAAAATGAATTTGAAATGAGCCTAGTAGGAGAACTTAACTTTTTTTTAGGTTTACAAATTAAACAAACAAAGGAAGGCATTTATGTCTTTCAAAATAAATATGCTAAGGAATTAATTAA
>JBBUKS010000029.1:8218415-8244000 GCA_038050645.1 Hedychium gardnerianum
TAAGTGTAGGATCGAAAAGCGCTAGAAGGGGGGGGGGGGTGGTGGGGTGAATAGCGCTCGTGACTTTTTCACTTTTTCATAAACTCGAGAGTAAAGCAACAGAATAATAGAAATAGAACAAGGAAAGACAACACAAGATAACGCGCTTTCTTTTTTACTTGGTTCACCACCCGGCCATGGCTAGTCTAAAGCCCGCACCTAAATGAGTGCTTTCGATGAGAAATCCACTAATATCACGATAAATTACAACAAATATGAAAGTGAAAGTACAAGTAAAGACAAGTATACCAACGACTATAAAGTAAGAGCTTGAGCATAGTCATTGGTGCAGCGTTATGGCATTGTGGAGAGCTTTTCGAAGCAGTGCGCAAGTACAAAAGTTTGTAGAATTGTTGTTTGGAGCTGCTGGTTGAAGTCCTCTTTTATTGACTCATGCAGGCACCTCTATATGAGTCGATCTAATCAAATTTGAGTTACCTGCCGCTTATTCATATCCAGGCGCCTCAATCCCTTTAAGGCGCCTCAAGCACTGATGTGGCTCAATTTGGTTGAAGCTTGACTCTACCAAGTCTATCCCAACCCTAGTTGTTGACATGCGCCGACCAATCAGAGGTTGTCACCTCATCCTTCCAGCGCCGAGTTGATTAAGGCGTCGAGTTAATTAAGACACCTCAATACCTTTGAGGCGCCTGGTTTAGTTTGAGGCGCCTGGATCCTTCCAAGTGCCTAGTTCAGCAATTTCCAAGCTTATATTTTCTACATCACAGAGTTAACACCTACAGAATATATAACATAATAAATATTATTCGATAGTCTCAAGACTATCCGATTTTAACTTTTGGGATTCTGTTGAAACCTTAGGTCGAATCGACACCTACTGTTTCCTCAACGGGGAACACATCCTCACCTACTCCTCTTAGGAGAGTTTACTTGTTGCCAAACATCTGGACCTCCAAACTGTTTGTACTTTTGTTCAACATCCAATCTCGACTTCTAAGACTTTTTGCTAGACGTCCGGTCCTCGACCCGCCTAGACTCCTACCTTGTGTCCTCGACCCCCAAGGTTTTTCTCCTAATGTCCTCGACCCCTATGACTTCTGCTCGGTGTCCTTGATCTACCAAGACTTCTGCCCAGTCTCCCGGATCATGACTTCATTGTACAATCTCCCTGATCAGGTCTTCTTGCCTAGTCTACTAACCAGAACTTCTTTGCCTAGCCTCAACTAGGACTTTCACCTTACCTAAGTTCTCTTAGTACTTTTTGCTTGAGCTTCCTACACACTCAGTCAGACTCATAAGATAACAACAACCCTTAACTTTGAACCTTTGTCATCTATCGAAACATAGGTTCGATTAGCTGGTGCTTCCAACACCAACAGTAAGATAGATAGAGCTTTCTGTGATTTAGGGGCAAGTTTAAGCCTCATGCCTTATTCATATTGTAAAAAACTTGGTTTGTATGACTTGAAATTGACCACAATGACACCACAACTAGTCGATCATTCCTGTAGATACCCTTTGGTTATTCTTAAGGATGTGTCATAACGATTGGAGACTTTATAGTCCCTACTGATTTTGTTGTCCTGGAAATGGAGGAGGATCCAAGAATTCTCATTATTCTAGGAAGGTCTTTTCTTGCCACTGTTGGAGTGGTGATTGATGTGAAAAATCATAAGCTCTCTTAAATAGTTAGTGAGGATAAAATTGAATTCAATTTATCTGAGGCCTCTAATGCATTATTGGTTAAGAATGATTTGTGCAGGATTGAAGGAGTTGATATGAAGAAAGATCATGAAGAGAGGCCACCGGACATAGCACCAAGTCTGGTTGGTTGAGAAAAGAGACCAAAGGGCAAAGCAATGAAGTACATCATCCCAGCATGAGCAAGGATGAAAAATGTGGACATTGGTCCACCTTGCCATGATCCATAGATCTTGCACACTGATGAAAAGGGATAACCCGACTAAGCTCCTCTTTGGTCAAGCCACATTGGAGAGTCTGAGTTGCTTTAGCGTCTACTTCTACTTGCTTCTTTATGATCCTCATAACCCAGTGGACTTCTGTCTTGTTTGATAGGTAGAGTGAATCCGGTCTGGATGGAGATCCATATTTCTACCTGAGTTTTTAGGTGGAATTCCATGTGGCTCTTTTAGTAATTAAAGTCATCTCTAGTGAAAAGCGGGGGACGAGCTATGTTGTAGCCTCTTGGTGTTCCATTTGGAAACTTTGCACACAACAAAAAAATCAATGTTCCAAGACTCAGTCTTGGATTAGTAGTGCGGAAAGAATAAAGTGCCCGAAGAGAAAAAGTCGCTCGAGTGGTGTTGCACCAATTTCAAGCAATTATGAAAAACAAAAAAATTTATTAGAAGAGGTGATTGCACCAATTCTGACTAAGAATGAAAAACTAAAAACGAACATGGAAAATAAACAAGCTCAATTGGTGGTTGCACCAATTTTAAGCACCCCGCTCTTATACCAATTGTAGGATCGAGAAAGTGCTAGAGGGGGTGAATAGCACACCTTGTACACGTTTGTAATTCATTCAAAAAAAAATTCGTGCAGTGGAATATTAAAAGAAGAATAGAAAGAGGCAAGTTGGTTTTACTTGGTTCGCAACCTCGTGGCTACTACTCTAAGGACCGTAGTGACTTTAACCGCTTTCAATGAGAAATCACTATTAACCTTCTTCTCAAAAGAGAAGAAGGTTTGCTTCTTATCTTACCGACCCTTAGAATAATTCGTACAAAGAGAAGTGATAATGAAAAGTAGAAGCAACTACTTTACGCGTCACCAAAAGCTAGGTTTGTTTGAGCTCGTAGCAGTGTCGCAACATTGTTGCGTCATTGAAGCTTGAGTGTAGCAGCGTTTCGAAGTCAGAGAAGCATAGAATAACTTTTGGAATGATGTATATAAGGATTTGATCGAGACCTCCTTTTATAACTGACTCTGGGCACCTGGATCAACTCAGGGCACCTCTAACAGACCAATCAGATCCGACTCCATCGGCTCTCAGGCGCTTGGACTGATGATGTGGCACCATCTAGACGAAGCTTTATCCGGCCTCTTCTTCTTCTTCGTCTTTATCTCATCTAGGGCGACTAGATCCCTCCCAAGCTCTTGGAAGCTGACGTGCACTGCCCAATCATGGCGTGCCAACTCATCTAGATACGAGGCTCAGTTTTGAGCTAACAGAGCGCCTGGATGCACTCGAGATACCTAGACCTCCGATCGACTGGATCCTCTCTGAGCGCCTAGAGTCATTGATTCCGCCCAATTTTCAAGTATTGCTTCCTGCATTATAGTGTTAGCACAGACAAATAATATTATTATGATTGATTGCTCTCCAAGCTATCCGGTCTCAACTTTAGGTCTCCTGTGAATCCTTAGGTTGGACTAATGCCTACTACTCTTTTTCTAAGAGTGCGTACTCACTTCTCCACTCGGGAAATTTATCTGGTGCCAAATCTTGATCCACCCGATTTGCTTAGCATGATCTTGACCCTCGGGACTTTCCGCTACACCCTCGGCCCTTGACCCATCGAGATTTCCTGCCTGGTGTCCTCGACCCTAGGGCTTTTTGCCCGACATCCTCGATCTACCAAAACTTCCTGCCCAATCCCTCCGACTAGGACTTCCTTGCCTAGCCTCAACTAGGATTTTCCTGCAAGCTTAATCAACCACATTAATCCTCAAAATGACTTAATTTTTAACCCTTTCTCAACATTAAAACTTAGGTTCGATCGTAAGGTGCTTCTTTCATCAACAAACTACTTCATAGAGATGGACTTACAACTAAGAGATATCAAAAATAACAATCTACAACTCAAAACTGGAAATAAAGAGAAGAGAATGATTATCCAAGAATTGTTGGTGTCTTCGGAAGATTCTCCAAGCTCCGATGATGGACAAATCATCGCGATGGCTAGTGGAACAACAGCTCTAGTGTTCCTTGGAAATGGAAAAACCCTCCTCTAGGGAAGGGGACAGATCCCCAACTCCCAGATCCCCTAACAAGAATTTCCTTCATTCTTTTTATAGCTTCCCAAATCTGTTAGACCACAAGGCACCACCAAACTGATATTTTCGGCCCTTAAACTTGGTTTTTACTGGTTTCTTTCTAAACCACACTTGTAGATCTTGAAATTATCTTTAATTTGATAGGTCATGCACTTTGTGTCTCAACCCAAGCTAAAAGTAATTCCCATTCAAAATCTGGTATGCTGAACCATGCCGCTACGGGACAGATTTACACGGCCATGTTCTGGGGTGAGAAGTGTTGTCGAACCACAAGTGCACGGTTATGTTGTCAACTAATAAAATATAGAATTCATAGGGACTATTGATTAAACACTAGTCAAGTTTATAAAGTAAGTTATATAGACAATCAAAGGTTGATTGAAGTCACAAATGACTGAGAGAGAGAGAGAGAGAGAGAAAGAGATCTAGTGAGAGCAGATAATCACAAAGGCAGGAATTGGCTTGGGAAAACTATTCTAGGATTTCAGTTTCATTATGATGCTAGTTGATGTTCTATGTATTTTTCACATCCTTAGCTCCATGCTTACACTCTTGTAGGGATTATAATCAAATTACCGATACGAACCCATGAAGGTTACACTGGAGTATTTACACTATTTTCTTTCAATGTTATTAAGTAGAAAAGGTAATATAGAAAGTCCAATTAAAGAGATATCCCCTGTCACATAAAGGCCCCCAATCATATAGTCTAGATTACATAAGTCACTTCCTAATATTAAATTAGTGAAAATCTATTAAACTCTAATTAGCTAATCCCTTGTGGAGAATTGACCCTCATTTCAAGATGATGACTCTAGAAATTCTGATTAAAGAGATACCCTCTGTCACTAAGGGCCCCCAGTCATACAATCTAAAGTATCTCCTCTACTTGGTGACCAATCATTCACATCCAATTACATTCACCACACACACATTTAATCAAACACTAACAAGGCACAATACAAGTAGAACAAGTCATAAACATCTCATAGAATATGGAAATGGGAAAATCCATAATTTATACATCAACATCACATCAAAACTACTCCCTACATCCTAGAATCCAGAGAATCTACTCCATAGCAAAATAAATACAACCAAGAGATAAAGAAAATAGTAAACTACAACTCAATACATGAAATAGAGATAAGAGAATATTTATCAATGAGATGTTGGTGTCTTTGGATGAGTTTCCTTGCTCTAGAGGTGGATGGATCATCACGAGGGTTCTTCGAATGGTGGCTCTAGGATTTTTCCTAGAAGGGGAAAACCTTCTCCAAGGAAGGGGGAGGAGCCTCTTGGTCAAAACTGAGTCAAGCAAGGGTTATACCTCCCCAAAACTTTTCAGATCTGCCAGATTTATTGAGCTCTGCAAAAATAGATTTTTCACCCCTTATACCACTTTATCTTAGTTTAAGCTCTGAACCAAACTTGTAAATCTTGAAATTATCTATATTTGGATAGGTCATACACCCATAACTCCAACCGGACCGAAAGTTATGGTCGTTTTAAGATTGGTCCGCAGTGTAGTCCAGGATTCAACACGACTGTGCCATGATCAGTTATGGAAAAGCTATGAATTTAGCATGGGCGTGCTTTTTAGCATGACTTAGCTATGTGGGAGGCTTTTGGCTATGTTTTAGCATTATTTTAGCCCCGATTTCATCTGAGGAACACAGTCGTGTCACAGGACACGACCGAAGCGTGTTCCTTGATTAAAAACTCCCTTTCGAAAGTCTTTTGAAAGCCTTTTTCTTCATGTATGTTTCGTATGTTTGGCACGATGATGAGGTATGGCTAGCCCATGTTGAGCCTTTTTCCGCTCCATTCTTCGTCTTTCTTGGCCGAGGGGTACGCCCGTGTCATTGGACACGGTCAAAGCGTGCTCCTTACTCCAACCTCACGTTCCAAGGGATTTATGCTCCATTTTTGCTCTGAAAACATGTCCTATAAATGAAAGTAAATAAAGAGCAGTTCTTTGAACTAAAAGAGTAAATGTAATGAAATCACATAGAAATAGGGTGTGCAAATGCAAATCATGCTCATGAAATTTAACAAGATATATGTTAAACGATGCTTAAAAATATGCATAGTCTACACACATCACACCCCCAGATAACTTTTTTTGTTCTCAAGCAAAACCTATAATCTAGATTCATGTGTATAAATGGTGCATCATAATCCCTAGTGAATCAATCTAATCCTATCGTGTAGTTTCATTGAATAGCATGATACAAAGTTGTTCGAGTATGGCCTAAGTAGAAGTTTTTCGTGCTCAGTGCAATGAGTGGCCTAACCTTTTCAAGTGTCAATCTTCAAGCCTAGTCAAATTGTCATCTAACTGTGTTCCTCATGCTTCCGGCGATAGGGACTTACTTGCCACTTGCAAAGTTCTTCCCTCTCAGAGTCTACACAAGGTCTCAAAGGAATACTCGGTATCAAGAGAAACATAATAGTTATTTTTCTAGTAACCTAACTCGGTCTCAAAGGGGTAACTTATTAGTTTTCATTTAAGACAACTATTTTTTATCTCTTATTCTTTTTTTCGCTAAGTGCTTGCAAAGTGCAATACTTAAACAAACCCTTTTTCTCCTTGTATTTTATTCTGATTTTTCCTAATGAGTTGACATGATCCGAGTTTATCCAGTAACCAAAATGTAATTGAGAGGTAACTTAGGAAGCAAAAGTACTTGTCCGATTCTATGAATTATGACTATTTTCAGATGTATTTTTATCAAAGTCAAGCATATTGTGAAGAGATCCTAAAACTAGGCCAACACTTAAACTCTTCCGATAAAAATATTGTTCACTTCATGCTACTATAGATAGGAAGAAATAGATCAATAGACATACTAGCCTACCAAATCACAATAATATAAATATCTAGAACAAGCATGCTAGTATCTTGTTATGAGGAACAAACAAATAATAACATAATATATAATACAACTAGAAAAATTTATTATGTAAAAAGAAATATGACAAAAACTGACCAACAACCCAACATATAAACATCCCTCAAACTTAAATTTTTCATTGTCCCAATGAAAACTAATACGGAGGAGGTTTGAAGTGAGAGAAGTTGCCAAGTGATGCACGCCAAGCGTCTAAGTCATTCCTCTACCAAAGTCACTCCTCTATTTGGTAGTCGTACTCCTCATCTTTGAAGACTACAAAAAGAAGATTAGACAAGAAAAACCAAGTAGAGGATTGGGTTAGGAAAAAAGGAAAGAAAGGAGATTAAGGGAGGCATGGCCTGCCGGTGGTTGGCATGAGCAGTTCACCTCAAACGAGGCACAACCGTGCCAAAATGGCACGGCCTGCCCGTGGTGGGCACGGGCAGCTCACATCCTACAAGCACGGTTGTGCCAAAATGGCACTGCCTACCCATGGTTAGCATAGGTGCCTGCTTTGAGAGAGACACAACCGTGCCAAAATGGCACAACCTTGCTTGTGTCGGTCTTTGGAGAAAGCTGGGAAAACACACAACCATGCCTAAAAGGCATGGCCTCACCATGGTAAGCTCGGTCGATTGCAACTCAAGAGGCAAGGTCATGCCTTTGGGCACAACTTGCCTTGGATTTTTCTCCCAAATCCTTCCATGCCCATGACAGATGCCACGGCTAGCTCATGGATATTATTGACCCTAAAATTAAACAAAACAAAAAAGTTGAAACTATGAAATAAGAGAAAAACTTAAACGAAACAAAAAAAAACTTGAGTTGTCTCCTAAGAAACGCTTGTTTATGGTCATAAGCTCGACCCCTTATAGGTTTAATCAGGAGCACATGGTTTAAGGTGGTCGCGCTTTCCTCTTTTAGTAGGGGCATCAATGGAGTATCTTTTAAACCTCACTCGCGGAGGAGTAAGATACTTCCGAACCCTCTTGCTAAGGGTTCTTGGCCTTTCATCTATCTTAAACCTTGCTCGTGGAGGAGCAAGGTACTTGCTTGCTCCAGGTCTTAGGTCTTCATTAAATATGCTCATCTTCAAACGGTTGTAACGGGGGATTGTCCATGTAATTGTTGTGAAAAGTATGTCCTACCATAAACATGCTGGAGAAAAGAATGATTAGTAGCTTCAGATATATTAAATGAAATTTTACCTTCGCTAATCACCAAAGGGAGTAAATCATCAAACATGGTTTTAGCTATGGTTAGGAAAGGCTCTGGCTCAGGTGGTGGTGCCACTAAAGGAAGTGATTCTTAGGGCTTTGCCTCCACTGCACAAGTCCCTACAATTCCATAAATAATATCATCATAAGTAGGATAGACTATATCAAGATTAACATCAACAACAGGAGTAACAATAACATTGGTAGACACAACTAAGTTTTCTTCTTCAATTGATGTCTTAGTGCCATCATTCTCTTTGTCCTAGTTGTTTTGAGTTTCAAAAAAAAGAATTCATCCAAATTTCCAACCTGCTATAATTTTTTATTATATGTCCTTTTTCTTCACAAGCCTCACAATATTATTGGTTTTGATTTTCCGTCAAAATTTTCAATTGGCGTAACTTGTTGCAATTTTTCATTGTGTGCCCTATTTCTTCACAAGCCCCATAATATTGTTGATTTTATAGTCATTCATTGTGGTCAGGGAGTACACCATATTTTTCTCCATCTATTCTATAAGCAAGGTCAATTAGTATTGGACAATTATCGATCACATGTCATATTGCACCACAAAGTTGGCAATAAGAGTCAGAAAGATTGACAACTAATTGGTCAAACCATTAAGTTTGAGCATCCATCTAGCTTACAAAGAAAGTTTGTCACTTACAAAAATAGAAATGTGAGAAGAGAAGAGAGATGAAATAGGGATTGCAAGAAATAAAGAAATCTAGATTAACCAAATTGTTAGTCAACTAATGTCAATCAAAAATAGTCCCCGACAATAGTGCCAAAAACTTATTGTCAAACCGCAAGTGCATAGTTATATTGCCAAGTAATAAAATATCGAATCCACAGAGACTATTGATTAAGCACTAATCGAGTTTGCAAAGTAAGTTATCTAGACGATCGAATGTTGTTTGAAGTCATGAACATGTGATAGAGAGAGAGAGAAAGATCCAGTGAGAGCAGATGATCACAAAGGCAGGAATTGGCTTGAGAAAATGATTCTAGGATTTCGATTTCATTATAATACTAGTTGATGTTTTATGTAGTGTTCATATCCTTACCTCCATGCTTACACTCTTGTAGGAATTATAACCAAATTATCAGTACGGACCCATGAAGGTTACACTAGAATGTTTACATTGTTTTCTTTCAATGCTATTAAGTAGAAGAGGTAACATAGAAAGTCCGGTTAAAGGGATACCCCCTGTCACATGAAGGTCTCCGATCATACAGTCTAGATTACACAAGTCACTTTCTAATATTAAATTAGTGAAAATCCATTAAACTCTAATTAGCTAATCCCTTGTGGAGAATTGGCCCCCATTTCAAGATGATGACTCTAGAAAGTCTGGTTAAAGGGATACCCTCTGTCAGTAAGGCCCCCCCCCAGTCATATAATCTAAAGCATCTCCTCTACATGGTAACTAATCCTTCACATCCAATTGCATTCATCACACATACATTCAATCAAACACTACCAAGGCACAACATAAGTAGAACAAGTCATAAATATCTCATAGAACAAGGAAATGGGCAAATTCATAGTTTATACATCAACATCACATCAAAACTACTCCCTACATCCTATAATCCGAAGAATCTACTCTATAGCATAAGAAATACAACCAAGAGATAAATAAAATAGCAAACTATAACTCAATACATGAAATAGAGAGAAGAGAATGTTTATCAATGCGATGTCAATGTCTTTGGATGAGTTTCCTTGCTCCGGAGGTGGACGGATCGTTGCAGCGATTGTTCAAATGGTGACTCTAGGGTTTCCCCTAGAAGGAGAAAATCCTCTCCAAGGAAAGATGAGGAGCCCCCAAGTCCAAGCTAAGTCAAGCAAGAGTTTGCATGACC
Organism: Hedychium gardnerianum; assembly: GCA_038050645.1. NCBI lineage: Eukaryota > Viridiplantae > Streptophyta > Magnoliopsida > Zingiberales > Zingiberaceae > Hedychium > Hedychium gardnerianum. The sequence goes on from JBBUKS010000029.1 coordinate 8,228,419, forward strand.
CTTTTATACCTCCCCTAAACTTTTCAGATCTGTCAAATTTACTAGACTCCTCCAAAATTGATTTTTCACCCCTTATACCACTTTATCTTGGTTTGAGCTCTGAACCAAACTTGTAGATCTTGAAATTATCTATATTTTTATAGGTCGTACGCCCCATAACTCCAATTGAGCCGAAAGTTATGGTCGTTTTAAGATTGATCTGTAGTATAGTCCAGGATTCGACACGGTCGTGCCTAAAAGGCACGGTCGTGCGATGATCAGTTTGGGAAAAGCTATGAATTTGACATGGTCATGATTTTTAGCAAGGCCTGACCATGTGGGAGGCTTTTGGATCCATTTTAGTACCGTTTTAGCCCTAATTTTGTCCGAGAAACACGGTCGTGTCACGAGACATGGCCGGAGCATGTTCCTTGATTAAAAACTCCCTTTTGAAAGTCTTTTGAAAGCTATTTTCTTCATGTATGCTTCGTATGTTCGGCATGATGATGAGGTAAGGATAGCCCATGTTGAGCCTTTTTCCACTCCGTTCTTGGTCTTTCTTAGTCATAGGGGCACGCCCGTGTCATGGGACACGGTCAGAGTGTTCTCCTTGCTCCAACTTCACATTCCAAGGGATTTATATTCCATTTTTGCTCTGAAAGCATATTCTATCAATGAAAACAAGTAAAGAGCAATTTTTTGAACTAAAAGAGTAAAAGTAACGAAATCACATAGAAATAGGGTGTTCGAATGCAAATCATGCTTATGAAATGCAACAAGATATATGCTAAATGATGCTTAAAAACTTGCATAGTCTACACACATCAAAAAGCACGATCGTACCTTGGAGGCACAACCGTGGCGGAGGCTCTGTATAATTCTGGAGTGAAAAGCATGGTCGTGCCTCCCAAGCATGACCGTAGAGGAAGCTCTAGATGGCTTTGGAGTTTAGGGAGGCACGACCATGGAGGAGGCTATGGACTTTGATTTTGTTTTGTTTCAAGTCTAATTTTGCTTGGAGGAACACGCCTGCGTCATGAGACACGGTCAGAGTGTGTTCTTTGCTATAGACTCTCATTCCAAGGCTTTTTAACTCCGTTTTCTCTTCGAATTTGCTTCCTATCAACAAAAACTTGCAAAGAGAAGTTCTTCGAACAAGAAAAGTGAAAACAATAAAATGAATATGCAAGTAAAATATACTCATGCAATAATACACAATGTATGCAAAATAATACTAAAAATCATGTAAAAACTTGATGTGTTTACAATCCCCAAGTACACGGTTGTCGTCAAGTAATAAAATATTAGGATTGTTAATTAAATACTGATTGAGTTTGTGCAACTAGTTGCTAGAGAGTCAAAGTTGTTCAAGGTGGCAAAAGGTGATAACGCTCACCCCAAGCGCCCCTCACAACTCATCCCCAAGTTATGTGAAGGGAGATAAATCACGGGTGACTACTAGCCTGAGCAGTGACCAGTGCATGGGGGAGGACAGGAACCTAGCTACTAGCCGAATCAAAGTTGTTCAAGTTCAAGAGAGAGAGGGGGAGTGTGTGTGTGTGAGAGAGAGAGAGAGTTTGTTGAGAGAGGGTCTAGAGCAATCGAGAGGTCACGAGCAAGCAAATGGTTAAGGGAGAAATTTGGATTGGGGAAAATGATTCTAAGACTTTAGTTTTGCTATGATGTTTGTTGACATCCTAAGTAGTGTTTACTTTCCTATCTCTATGTTTATTCACATGTAAGTGGACCTATCCCAAATTACTGATATAGACTTTTAAAATTATACCGGCATGCCCACCCAAACTCGATGCCTCTTTTCGAGGAAACCTCGCTAGTACGACCGCTTTTCAAAGAGAGCTCCCGTCATAGAGCCCCACGATTCACCTAGATTATTTCCTTTACTTCGTGACACTGAATCAGGGCAAACCCATCAAGATCTATGATAGCCAATGGTGCCCCTTTTGGGGAAGATCGTCATCCCCTTGTGGCAAACCGACCTACTTTTAAAATGGCATTACTTGTTCGACCATTTTTTATAAAACTCCTATCACTAGAGCCCCTCGGTCCCCTAGGTTGCCTCCTCTATTTTATGACCGACTCTCAACGTCCCATGACATTTATGGATCGGAGATTTGAGTTCATATTTCGATTCTTCCCCGCATCTCATGAGATGCAAATGTACAGGTTAGTGTTACAATTGTGTATGCACAATAAAGTCGGAATAAATAACGTTTATGACAACTTCAACATGAAAACACAGATCTACGATCTATGTCAAAGTGCAAGCATCTCTGATACCACTGTTGGAGTTTTGGGTGCATGCATGATAGGTGTTTTTGAAAAATAAATCATGGAAGCATAATAATTTCCTAAATTCTTACAACACACGTCACACATAACCACAGGAACATACATGCGCTACACATAACCATAGATTAAAATTTATTTCAAAATTATACTTGTTGGATGATGTGCAACAAAAACGACATCAATTAGCAAACCTCACAAAGTTTGCCTCTATTTGTATCCACTCCAAGATACCGTCGAGACAACTTCTCTAAGCTATAAGTTTCATCTCCGCTTCGATACTAGCCAAAGGGAGGAGACGACACGATCCAAGAGAGAACCACCCATGAACTGATTTGTGCTCGACGACAAAAGCAGCTCAGAGGCACAAATTCGGCAACGGAGGAGCTATTGTTCGACCGACTGGAGGTGTTGTCTGGTCGGAGCTCCTTGACTGGTTGACGACAGAACAAAATGGGGTTGTCCCTTTTGGTTGGGCAGCGGCAAGGAGGGAGTCCTCCTTTAGTTCGGCGGCAAGGAGGGAGATGAGAGGAGAGGAAGAGAGAAACCTAACAACAATTGTTGGATTAATGAATTTTCTCTCATCTATATCTTTATATAGATTTCAATCCTGGTTTAAGGAGCAAGCACAAAATCATACCCATTAAGTCAACCCAATCCATTAAGCATTAGGCCTGGTTCAAAACCAAACCAATTTGGTTTAAAATCAAACCAATTTGATTCATGATTAAACCAAAGAAGGTCCAACTTGTCTACAAGATACGTGACCCATTAGCACTTTCGACCTGACAAATATTTTCTATATTTGTCATTTTGTTTGGTCCAACCAAACTTAATCTCTCTCTATCAGAGAATCCTATTCTCTAACTTGTTTTATGTCTTTTGGAGATATTCATAGTGCATGTGACCCAAAAGGCTCCCAATTATGTTGGACATTCATAATTAACTATTAATTATGAATAAATCATGAGTGACACCTAGTAGTAAATCATAACTCCCAATTGATCAAAAATCACAATTGATCCAAGAATAATTCCAAACCCTTCAACAACTACAGTTATTCGTGCATCTATTCTTTTCACTCATCTTATACAACTTGGTTCAAGACATAGTCTATGTGGCAGTCCCCACTTGGCTGACTACGTCACACCTAGCCTAAGTAGTAGTTCCTTGTCCTCCAAATTCAAATTACTCAAACACAAGTAAGTCCAAGAAGACAATCCTCTTGACACGTTTTGCTTTGGCCAAAGACGTATGAGTAATAATCCTGACAAGATGTCATATGTTATAATCTCCTTATACAATGAGTGGTGAATCTTCTATAGGTTATTCAAACGACTTCGGGTATCTTAACTTATATTCAATCATTCCAGATTTATATCTCTAAGGAGATGCTCGTTTAAGATGTCAAAGAATAAGTCTTCATGACCAAGATGACTTGAATACCTCAAGTCTAAGGAAGCTTACACTCGAGCTGCAATGAGATCTTCATAGACATGCATAGAATCACATGAAGTCTCATAGCAGATCACATCCGATGAACTAGTTACTCTTAACTAACATCCATATGTTAACTCTCAACATCCCAATATTTTCAGTTAGCGAGGATCGACTGCTTGGATAAACCAATGAGTATAATACATGCTAGTCTCACAGAATTGATGATGTCTAGTCTCATCAATCCATCGACTAGGAAATTTTGATACGTATATAATTACACATGATGAGATACTCACTAATTGTGATCTAATCATAATTTCTCTCATGCTATGCATTGTATTACGGACTTCATTAATTGAGTTTAAGATCGTATCACATACATCGAAAATGTATACCTAAATAGTGAGCTTTATTTATACAATAAATAATATAATATTTAAGACGATTGTCTTATAATATCTCTCAAATATAATAATGTGCATGGAATTTACAAGGACTTGGTAATATAAGCTCACAAAGTTTGTAATTCGACGACTTAGAGCTACTAAAATAGTTTAGCTCAAGATTCAATAGGTGTGCTAGAATTTGAAGAAAGATGATATGAGACATCCAAGGGACTATAAGATGAAGAGATTGAAGCTGGTTTAACAATTTTGATAGGAGTCACAAGATGTGGACTTCGTGAGTGATAGTGAAGGATAACATGTAGAGTAGACCGGGCTTGTTGCATCTAAGTTAAAATATTACAATTGGACTAAGGACCTTGAAGGTAGGCTCTTGGATGATATAAGATGTGACAATTGGAAGACATTGTGCTGTGAGGAATTATGTGACTTGTAATAGTTGAATACATTCTGAGTTAAAATAGACTTGATTAAGAGTGTTTGATAAGGGAACATGACTTCTTGATCATAGCCTAAGCAATAAGCATGAGATTAATCTAAAGGATTTTGAAGTCTTACAAGGTGTAAGTCAAAGTAAAATTGGAGAATATGAGTGGGCGGCGATGGCCCCTGCAAGTGATTCTAAGAAGTGGCTTGGTCTTGCATCAATGCTGGCTGGTAACGGCAAGCGATAGCAGGATGCTCGCGTGAGATTGGGGGATATAAGTGGGGAGAGTTGCGGATAATGAAAACAATGACTTTTGTTCGTTTTAAATGAAAGTCGTTTTTCTCTCAAAATGCTCATTTTTTGTTCACCAACTTTCTGGGAATACAAACATTGGAAACTTTGAAAACAGGTCCACGAAACAAATGAAACCAAGAAACCATTTCCTTGCTAAGGTAGCAATCTAAAATTAGCCATATCCAGATGCTTATGGTTTAGCAAATCAAAACATGCATCATTTCCCCCAGACGATGTTTCCTTGAATCTGAAAATCTTCACTTTTTTTTTTGTCTGAGACAACTTTGACGCATCCACAAAGCAAGAAATAGAAATCAAATCGCAAAGAAGAAGAATAAAAAAGGCACATGACATAGTCATCTTTAATTACGCAATTCTCCATTTGCTTACAACTTACAAGATAAGGTTGCCGATTTTGTAGAGACCCAATATAATTTGGCACTTGTGAAAAATCTACCATATGGAAGATCAAATAGGAGCGAAAGAGGCGTGTGCCAAACTAGAGATGTCCAAGGCGAGGAAGAAGGTAGAGAAGGGAGGCGATGAAGGAGATAGCGCCGGCGATCTCAGACGGGGTAAGCGCAGCGGCGGAGGCTCGTTCCTTTTCTCGCCAACGCCGGGAGAGGAGATACAGGGATGCGAAGAGGAGGACCATAAAGAACTTGGTGGCGTAATTGATCCGTAGGGATCCATCTCCAGTGCCATTGCGACTGCCAGTGCCACAATCGCTCGTCCATCCGCCGCCGTCTCCTGGGGCATCAGAATCCATGGCAAACAAAACGCGTAGTTGACGATTAACTGTATAAGTAACGCCTGCTCGTTTTTGCCTTTGCCTTTTCCTCCGCTTTAACTAGGGCTAGTTTGCATCTTAACAAGGATGAAGATACAACCGTTTTTTATCTAACCGCGTAAATAAATTTATTTATTATCTAAATCATATATGTGACTTTAAAATTTATCAAATTATATATCTCTAATTGATTATTATATTGGTCATTATCCAGGCAAACTAGCCTATGTAATTTATCTCCTTCGTATTAATCTTGAAATAGATTGGCGAGGGGGGGCATGGGAGGCGAGTGTTCCGTCTTTTTTATCATCTAATTGATTACTACAATTTAGCAATTGATTTAGGTTCTTATTTTTTATATAATTAAAAATTTTGATTGGTATTCAAAAAATTATTATATTCAATACATTATGTCAAATTGATATTTGATAGCATAAATATAATTAAGAGAATTAGACGAATATATATGATTTGATTTCACGTCATTTTAAGCTCTCTAGATTTATAAGTTGATTTTGACCTATGTATTTGCATAATTCTTCTGATTATATTCATGTCATCAAATATCAATTTAACACAATATATTGAACGTGGTGATCGTTTAAACAGGAATTATTATTTTTGATCGTTTTCTGCGATTATGAATAGTAATATTTAAAAAGAATTGATCCATGCTCAAATAATCACTGTGTTTAATATATTGTGTCAAATTAAGTTTTTGAAGACATATATATAATTAGGAGAACTAAATAAATATATGAGATCATATTTCATGTCATTTTGAGCTCTTTAGGTCCATTAGTCAGTTTCGTTTAAAATTGATTGATGGACTTAGAGAACTCAGAATGATATGAAATCAAATCTTATTTATTCGTCTAATTCTCCTAATTATATTAATATCCTCAAATATATATTATATTGAATGCAAGGATTGTTTAAATATCAATTAAAATTTTTAATCGTAAAAAATATCTGAATTAATTACTATAGTATAGTAATCGATTTTAAAATTTATAGAGAAATAAAATTGGTACAAGGTATATAATTTAGTAATTTTTAAAGTCATCTATATGATTTAGATATTAAGTAAATATTCGATGTTGTTGGGTAAAAAGCCGTAGTTATAAATATACGGAAATGTTTATCGTTGACCGCAGATGCTACTGTATCAAACTGCTGTACTATTTTGCTTTAACAATAAATGTTTGTTTTGTTGAAATACAATTTTTAACTCTCTCGATCGCCAATTTTCACTGGATTAGTCTCTCTAATTATACATATGTTGTTAGAAATGACTACGATATTGTGATTGCAGGAGTGTCTTTATTAATTGTGAAGCACCCATTTAATATTAAGTTTCAAATTTCAGAACAATTATTTATCAGCAGTCTGTTTAGGATTTAAATTTGTTTCATTTCTTCAATTTGGATTAATTATATAATTTCTGTGTTTTATGTATGCGATTTAAACGGATAAACTCTTTGATTTCACATAAATAATCTATTCATTATTTTAGGTTATAAAATATGAGGCTTCTAGTAAGACATTGAAGTTAATCAACATTTTAGTTCCATTATTATCCTATATCAAAATATGTCCCAAATACTTAAAAATAGTATTGTTCCCACTAGAACATGTGCCCAAGTATTTATCCAATATAATTATGGACCACTAAAATTAATCTAAACTTAATAATCATTCTCAATTGAATTCAACTATACATAAATTTAATCTAAGTGATTATCAAATCAAATCATGTGATATAATATCTCTATTACTAATAGTGATCAGTTCTATAATTTAATTATCTCTAAGGCACAATCATAATTAATCTCCTACTTACACTAAATCAATCAATCATGTATTTCATACCAAATGGTCAATTATGACCATTATATTTCTACTAGACAGTGATCAATAACAATATCACTTGTTGATTCTCTTTGATGTGATGTCTTCATTCTTGATAAACTTCTTGATCAGATTGAATCAAAGGAGAGCATGCTAACATCATTGATGAGTGTTTTTCATATAAGTTTGTTACAAGTATTTTACATTCATCATATGATATTTCAAGAGCATATATTGCATGATTTATTCTCTTTTAGTATTGTTTTATTATTTTCTTATTCGGAGATTTGCTTTTATGCTTTTTCATTAATAGGACAAACAATCAGAGCTAAAACGGAGTTGAAAGAGTCGTGGAACGAAGACATAAAGTGAGGAACACGCTCTGGCTATATCCTAATACACGGGCGTGTTCCTCGGGATGAAGTGGAGCGAAGACGGAGTGATCGTGAACATTCTAGAGTCACACATGGCCGGGTTGTGCCCACTGGGCACAGCCGTGCGCCACATCTTGGAGAAATCTAGCCACATCTCAGAGAAACCCATGGCTCCGTCGTGCCTGCCAGACACAGTCGTGCCCCAATACACGACCCTGCCATGTGTTTTACACATGGCCATGTCCTATTTCCGTTGAGGCCACAGAAAAAGACACGATCGTGTCACCCTGCCGTGTGTTTTTCACATGACCGTGTCACCCTGCTGTGTGTTTTTCAAACGACCGTGTCATCCTATCGCTGATTTCTCATATCGATATTTTTGGAAGTTCCTTCCTATTATAAGGGCTTGAGAGGCTATAAAAGAATCCCCAAGGCTCATGGAGAAGGGAGGAAGAGATCCCTAGTGACAAGGAATCCTAGGAGAGTCGTTCCAAGGAGCAAGAAGAGTTTCGTCCATGTTGAGAGTTGGAGGAGTAGCCCGGAGACGATTATGCTTCGTAGAATAAACCTTTCTCTCTTCCCTCTTGAGTTTGGATTGTAAAATCTTATTTAACTATATATTCTTGCTATAACTTCATGTTTATTGGGTAGTAATCTTGATTCTAGGACTAGAGAGTAGCCCTTTGACATGTAGATGCTTTGTTTTGATATATATTTGTGTATCTTTATCCTATCGCTCCAATTTTATCGGATGTCTCCGAAGAGACGTGTATCTTTATCCTATGATTTGATTGTTTGTGGTCCGAATCTACTATGCATACACGAACTCAACACCAAAAGCGCATTTTTGTATCCCAAGGTGTGTGGGGAAGGACACCTCCGACGTAGAATACTGAGATATGGGGGGTCGATCAAAAAAGTAGAACGGATTACCACGAGGATTTCATAGGCTTTCACGGAGCTTAATCGGTCCACCTCGATTCGGTGTCACGTAATAAGGGAAGGCAACTTGAGAACCGTGAGGAATCTCATGATAGGAGCCTCCATGAGAAAGCGGCTCTTCAGTAATGTCGCTATGAAAGTATGCATCATGTTTGGGCGGATACACCAGTATAGTTCCAAAATATCATGTCGGTTAAATCGGGATTGTCTATCTACATGAACAATCAATGAGAATTAGGAAATCAAATAAAGGTTAGGGTGTCTACAGTCATTATGGTGAAACCAAAGTCTTAGGATCATTTTCTTAACATCAGATTCTTCCTAGAAACTTTTTCTTGCAACTTTCTCTGATTTAACAAGACTTTCACATCTTTCAGATTCTCTAGATAATCGTTTTCACACCGTAGATCAGTATTCAATTTTCCATCCTCGTGGGATCAATACTTTTTATTACTTGACGATGACTGTGGACTTGCAGTTTACGACATTAAGTTTTCGGCATTGTTGCCAGAGACTGGTTCAAATCGATATCGGTCAATTTGTTATTTGGTTAATTTATATTTATTTTTCCTTTTCTATTTATTTTTTCTTTTTTGGATTTATTTCCTAATTTACATTAGGATCACTTTCCTTTTTTGTTTTCATTTCTTCGTCTCTTTCCTTTTTAGGTGGGTGGGGCCCTCGCATGCAGAGATCTAAAAGAAGGGGAGATCTGCTTCCTTTCGATCCAAAGATAGACTGCACCTACCATCGAAGGGTGAACGAGTAGAGAACTTTGGAAGAGAACAAAGCCCAAGAAAATGCAACCATGGTGGACAACGAGAACAAGTTGCTTAGAGATTACGTTGCCCTTAGCACTAGAGAATTGAGGTTTAGCATCATGAGACCTTTGATAGAAGTGAACAACTTTAAGCTAAACCTATCATAATCCACATGGTCCAGCAAAATTAGTTTGGCAGAGGGTCGACGAAAGACTCGAATCTATATGTGGAGGTGTTCCTAAAGATTTGTTCGATGATGAAATATAATGGCGCCTCTGCAGATGTAATTCGGCTGATGCTGTTTCCCTTTTCATTGAGAGACAAAGTCAAGTCTTGGCTCCATTCCCTTCCGACGGGTAGCATATCTACATGGGACCAGTGCGAACAAAGATTTCTGGAAAAAAAATTCCCACCCAACAAAATGACATGCATGTGGCACCAGATCACGAGCTTCATTGAAAAATATAGTGAGTTATTATTCAAAGCTTGGGATAGATTCAAAGGATTACTGCAGCAGTTCCCACAACACAGACTGGAGAAGTGGTTGGTGATCCACATCTTCTACAACGGTATCTCGTACGCAATGAATATGTTAGTAGACTCCACAGCTAGTGGAGCTATAATGAACAAAACCCTAGACGAGGCCGAGGAGATCATAGAAAGCGTGACACTAAATCATCACCAGTGGATCTCTGAATGAGGAAGTCAAGCACAAACTCTAGGAAAATATTCAATTAATTCCATGGACCTTCTTTCAACAAAGATGGACTCATTGACCAAGATGTTTGATTCCCTAAACACGAGTACGGTGAATGTTGCTAACATTTTTTGTGAAGTTTGTGGCTTGATAGTTCATGCAATGGAGAGTGGTTTAACGACTGCCACCAACCAAGGAAACCAAGTTGAGCATGTGGACGTGATAAATAACTTCAACCCAAGGTCGAGCAATCCATACTCGAACACTTACAACCTTGGCTGGAGAAACCATCCTAATTTTTCCTACCGAAACAATCAAGATCAATACCAAGGACAAGGGAATCATGAACAACAGTTAGGACAACAACAATCTCCCCCAAAGTCATGACTTGAAGTGATGATGGAGGACTTCATCTCAAGTCAAAACCAAGCAAAAAAGGAGTTCCGGAAGAGACATACTTAGACCGAGGAAGCCCTGAAAGATCGGAAAATAATGGTAGACAACCTCGTAAGCCACACTGAGATACTAGAAACTCAGATTGCCCAGGTTGCAAGCTCGCCTTCAAAAACTCCAAGGAGATTTCCAAGGAAGCCAGAGCCAAATCCTGTGGAGCATTGCAATGTTGTGACTTTACGGAGTGGAAGGATTTTGAAGGAGCCGTCTATGCTTACTAAAGATAAGGGAAAGGAATTGATAGGCGTGGCTGAAGTAACTTGGAATACCACTAGCGGAGAAGATGTTCTCCGAGATTTCGAGGAAAAGACTGTGGAAACAATGCAGAATCCTCCACTTACAACGTACGTGCCATTAATACCCTTTCCACAATGACTATCAAAGGCACGCAAGGACAAGAAATTCAATAAATTTCTGGAGATGATGAAGTCAATTTGTGTAGATGTACCACTACTAGAAGTCCTACACCAGATGTCAAAATTTGCCAAATTTATAAAGGACATCCTGGCCCACCGAAGGAAGATCGAAGATCATCAGACCATAGCATTGATGGAGGAGTGTAGCGTACTTATATAGAATGAGCATCCTCCAAAGCTTAAGGATTTAGGGAGTTTCTATATACCTTGTTTTATAGGGCAAACAAAGATTTTTGTGACCTTGACACAAGTGTAAGCTTGATGTAATACTCAATGTGTAAGAAATTAAAGTTAGCGAACTTTAAGTTGACGACCATGACTCTTCAACTTGTTGACATTTTGTTTAGATACCCTTTGGGTATTTTAGAAGATGTGCCGGTAAAAATAGGCGACTTTGTGTTGCTTACTGATTTCGTCGTACTTGAAATGGACGAAGACCCTAAGATCCGTATTATATTAGGAAGACATTTCTTAGCCACAACTAAAGTGATTATTGATGTCAAAAATCATAAACTCTCCTTGACAGTAGATGAGGATAAAATTGAATTTGATTTATCAAACGCTACTAACAATTTGCATGTTCAAAATTTGGGTCACAGGATAGATAAGGTTTGCAGGATGGAAGAATGACCGCCGGATGAAACACCAATCCCTAAGAACAAAGGCAAAGCGTAAAACAATGGTGACAAATACATAATCCCAATGAGATCGAAGAAAAGGAGTGAGTTTAGGGCCCAAAAAAACCTGGAAGGATGGGGACAAAATCCCATCAAAGCTAAGGCTCCAAGTTGAATAAAAATAGGGGTCAAGCTAATGATCTAAAAAGAGTACTTCTTGGGAGGCAACACAAACTTTAATAGTATTTTTTATTTGAGTTCTCATTCTAGTTCTATTTTTCTATTTTTTACAGTGTTAGGGGCATCCATGAGCTGGCCATAGTAGAAGTTACGAGAGTACGAGGCATTCAAGACTAAACATGGAAGGGTCATGTCTGTCAGGCACAATCGTGCCTGCCAGGCACGATTGTGTCCCTCAAATAGATCTCCACAGAAAAACCCATGACTCGACCGTGTGTCCCACACATGGTCGTGCGCCTCCAAATGCTAAGCCACAGAAAGCCACACGGCTCGGCCGTATGTCCCACACAAGACCGTGTTCCTCTAAATCCTAGCCACAGAAAAGAATAGGCATGCCCATTTGTTTTTTATACGGCCATGACAGCATGGACCAAGGGGTTAAAACCCTAGGTCCGATCATGTTTTCTCAAACACAGTCGTGCCCCCTCCTTCTCATCTTCTTGAAAACTCTTCTCCTTCCTCCTCTCCAACCTTTCTAGAGGCCTAGATTCATCCCAAACACCCCAAAATTGTTATTCTCCTCTGACCTCTCGCCCCAAGAACCATTTCCAAACCCTAGCTCTAATTTTTGCCCTCTTTCAAGCACTCCAAGACCAAGCATGATGTCCAAAAGAGTGAAGTGCAGAGATGGTTGACATCCAAGGACAAGGGCAACCAAAAGGTATGCGACGAGGTAACAAATCCCTATGACATTATTTTCTGCAATGATGATCATAAGTCTAGATTTGAAGTAATATTGAAACATAGGATAGTTTGTACTCGCTATTTTTATGAGCATGCTAAGGAGATGCTAGGGATTAAGGAGGATGTGATGTAGATGATTCATAGGCTTGGGTGGGACAATTTGATGAATATACAAAGTCCCACCTATACTAGGATCACCTAGAGTTCTGTTAAAGCGGAGATTTTGTTGGGAGAGCATAGTGGGGACGGAAGGATTACTTTTCGATTAATAAATGAAGAGTATCAGTGGACTTTGGTGGAGTTCAATTACTGTTTTGGATTGCCTTGTAGAGGAAATAGGAGGGCGCCCAAAAATTTTTAGCCCCATCATTTTTAGAGAGAGGTGGTTAATCAAACACTTTATGACTCCTCTGTTATATTTGAGAAGTGTCCTAAGGCAATCGCCTTTGGATTTATACTTATTTATTAGATAAATAAATGATTTATTATTTGAGTGTACATTCTTTATGTGTTCGATTGGATCTTAAACTCAATTACTGAATATCCACAATACGATTCATAAGATGAGAGAACTTATGATTTGATCACAACTAGTGAGCATTTCAACATATGTAATTATGAATGTATTGAAACCATCCCTAGTTGATGAATTGATGAGTTGGACATCATTGATTCTCTGAGACTAACACGGGTTATACTTCTTGGCTTGTTCAAGCAACCGCTCCTCACTAGCTGAAGACATTGAGATAGTTAAACATGGATGCTAGTTAATGGTAACTAGTTCATTAGAGTAACATGCCATGAGACTTCATATGATTCTCTACATATATAGATATGTCAATGAAGATCTCATTGCAGCTCAAGTGCGAGTTTCCTTCGACTTCAAGTATTTAAGTCACCTTGGTCTTGGAGACTTATACTTTGACATCTTAAGCAACATCTCCGAGGAGGTGTGGACCTGGGATGATTGGGTATAAGTTGAAGTGTCCGAAGGTGATTGGATAGATGACAAAGGATTCACCACTCCTTACAAGGAGATGTATACCCTACGGCTGTTTGTCAGGATTATTACTCGAAGTCTTTGGCCAAAGCATTACATGTTAAGAGTATGGGACTCTTAGACACATGTCTGAGTAATTTGAATCTGCAGGACAAGGAAGTATAACTTGGACTAGGTGTGACATAGTCAGCCTAGTGGGGGCTGACACATAAACCATGTCCTAAACCAAGTGGGTATAAGACAAGTGAAAGGAACAAGACACGATTCATTATAACTACTGAAAGGTTTAGAAGTGATTCTGGAATCAACCTATAATTTTTTGATCAATTGGGGATCATGATGTACTACTAGGTGTCACTCATGATCGTTTCATAATTAATGGTTAATTATGAATGACCAACATAATCGGGAACCTATAAGGTCACACGCACTATGAGTTTATTCGAAAGATTTAAAATAATTTTGAGAATTGGATATTCAGATCAAGAGAGACAAAGTTTGGTAATGTGCGTAGATTATATATGTTTATAGACACTTTATATTCCACATCTTCTTACATTTCATCGACATGATCTACATTATCGCACCTCATTTTATTATGTTATCATGTTTTTTACTCCATATTGTTCAGAGATATGCTCTTTACATATTTTCATTTACAGGATGTGTTTCGGAGCAAAATGAAACTTTTACAGAGAGCAAAGCAGAAAAGCAGAGCAAGAAACAGAGCAACCAGCCTAAAACCTTGGCCATGCTTCCCAGGCACGGCCAAGGCACGGGCCATGCCCCCCATGCATGGGCGTACCTCAATTATAGAAGGAACTCAAGGCATGACCGTGCCTCTCAAACATGTCTGTGTGACATTCCTGAAGAAGGCCAAGGCATGACCATGTCTCGTAGATAGGACCGTGTGTCAATCCTGGGAGAACTTCAAGCACGACTGTGTGTCCCAAACATGATTGTGTCTGGCTAGCAATGTTTCCTCAACCCTGGGTCGTGCCTCACAAGCACGGTCATGCCTCCACTCAACTCAACCTCAAGACTAGGCCGTGCCTCCCAGACACGGTCGTGTGCTAGAAAAACATGGGTCATGCCCCATGCCTATAAAAGGGGGTGTTTACCCCGTTCTCAAGGGAGGTTATTCTTCCCTTCTAGGGAGAACACTAGGTCCATTCATACTCCATTTCTAGATATTTCTCCGATGATCTGAGGTGGATTTCTCTGATCCATCCATCATCCAAGCAAGAAGAGCACTCCTGAAGGCCAAGACATCAACCGACTATGCATTCCTTCCCTCTTCTCTTAGATCGGAATAGAATGCTTATTTACTTGTCTTTGTGTTTTTTCTCTTTATCTATGGAGTAGATCTCTTGTATTCTAGGGTTATGGAGTATCTATGATGTGATTGATGGTGTATGAACTATGGATATTCCAATTTCCTATTTCAATGAGATGTTACCTCTTATGTGTTAGGATCTTGAGCACAAAACATAATACATGCGTAGCGGAATAAAATCAAGATCCTCTAGAAGATCCATGCGAAGGAAACTCATATACTAAGGGATTATTAGAGTTATACCTTTGTTGCGTGAGCTACGTTCTCCTGGCAACAACTTTCGTTCTTGTTGGATCTCAGCACGATCAAGTGTTCGCGCCTCTTTCGGTATCCACACAAACATGTTCCGTCCGTCTCATGAACTCACAAACTTGGAGAAGAAAATCACCTAATGTTGTCCTAGCAACCAGACAAGGGATTTCGGCCAAGGAAGAAGAAGGAGAAGAAGAGAGTAAGAGAAATTCGAAAATTCTCATGAAAAGTCTCATTTTGAAACATTTTATATTCATCCAATGAATACCAAAGGTTTTTGCCTCTTGGTCTTCTTTTCATCAATGCTCCATTAATCTC
>JBBUKS010000029.1:8303223-8324033 GCA_038050645.1 Hedychium gardnerianum
GGAAATAGGTAAATGTATTAAAAATGCTTCCAAGGTAACACCCTTAGGAAGAAGTCCAAAGAAACATACATCATACATTAAAGCCAAGATATCAACCTCGATAGATGAGGTAGCTCCACACACATTAACCTCTATACATGAGTTTACTAAAATACATCATCGAGATCACATCATCAACCTCCATAGATGAGGTACACAAGATCACCATCCTCTATATGAGGTTTCATCAAACATCAACATAGACACACACCCAAAAAAACTTAATCAAATAATCAAAACCAAACAAGGTTGGTTGCACATTAACCACGCCCTGCAATTTTCCAAATGAGGTTAGTTGGTTGTCGACAACTGCTTGATCCGCTACCACACATGCCACACACTAGACACACCCAAGCCAAATGAGGTTATCAGCATTTTTTCCTGTCACCTACACAAAATCTTCATTCTCCTCAAGCCACGCCCATGCCACCTTCAAATGAGGTTAACTGGACAACTTTCTGCACCATCTGCACTGTCATATCAAAATTTGCACTGGATTCCCCATGCCATGCACCTGCCATGACCGCACCACTGAATGAGGTTAACTTGCACATTTCCTACCTGGTCCACACTTCCTTCCATTCTATTTAAGCCACTGTAAAGTGAGGTTAATTAGCACCTTTGGCCTTCCTGCTTGCACACAATTTGTGCCATTCAGAAGCAACTTGGATCCCCAAACCGATACACATGTATTTGGAGCTTATGGAACATTCTATTCACCACAGGTACAAGTCCTTCAAAACGACTATGGTTATGTGCCTCCCATAATAGATATATCGTACATGAGATGCCAAGATACCTCGCCTCCATCTTGTGACTTCCCCCTTTATACCGCTGTCCTAGAATTTGCAACATTTCTTGGGATGTCCAAAAAGTATGCTTGATGTCTAGCCACCTCCTCAACTTGTCCCTTAGGCCCCTAGAGATGGGGCACTAAAAGAAGATGAGCACATTTGACTCTTCATGCAGGCCACATAGCGCACATGCCTTATTTTTCGTGTAGTCCAATCTGTCCGTCGTTTGGAGTTTGTCGTTCGCAAGTAACCACATGAAGAACCGATGCTTTGGAATAATTTTAGGCTTCCAAACCACCGAAGCCCAAGTTTGTGAAGCCCCTCTTGGCTTGAAGAAGTCATATTCCTTTGAAACTCCCTTTGTTTCTCCCACAAGCCAATCAAGAAGAGCCATGTTTGCTTCACCTTGCCCATTAGAACCTGGCAGAATTTTTTCTCTAATGTCCCTTAGCCTCTTGATCAATGGTGAGTCTGAAGCTTTCACCTTCCAACTCCAAAGATTAACATCTTTAATGTGATGTATTTGCATCCATCTAACCCATAATGATTCCCTATTTGATTGGATGTCCCATAGTGTCTTGCTAAGAAGTGCATTATTCCATCCTTGAAGATCCCGAAGTCCATAGCCCCCATCTTGTTTGGATGAACATATCTTGTCCCATGCTATTTGAGGATGCTTAGAAGCCCAAACAAACCATCAAAAAATGGCATGAATATTGTCAATGACACCGCCGAGGATGGGAAGCATAGAGAGCCAATAACACTCCATCCCTAGAAGTACCATTCTTATCAACTCTAGACGCCCAACATATGATAAAGAGTGCTTCGGCCAAGCATTCACCTTCCTTGTAATAGCATCAAGTAGATTCCCATAATTGGAAATCCACAATTTCTCTGCCGCTAGTGGAATCCCCAAATCCCGAAAAGGAAACTTTCCTTCTTGAAACCCAATGACTTGGAGCAACCTTTCTTTCGATCTAGCATCAATTCCTGGCATAAATATGTGGGACTTCAGTTGGTTTGCCTTCAGCCCCACCTCACTTCCAAAGAGCTCCAAATAGTCTACTAGCACTTTGACCGAAGTTTCATCCACCCGAGCAAACAACATCAAGTCGTCGGCGTATGCAAGGCGGGTGATGCCTAGTTCTTTGCACATAGGAAGAAATGCCTAGTTCTTTACACAATTTTGATTTATCCAAGGTCACTGACCCAAAATTTGTTATTAAGAAACTCTTCAATAGGTTATAAAATTCCCAGCCAAAAGAAGAAAAGGAACATGACTTAAAGGAAAAACCACCGGATGAAGCATCAAATCTGGTGCGAGAAGTTAAGAGGCCACCAACTAAAAATAATAAATATATCGTCCCAATGAGAGCCCGGATAAGGGATGGCCTCGAAACAACAACTTCCCATAATGGAGGGGATTACAACCACTTCAAGGCAAAGGCTCCCAGTTGAGGCAAAAAAAGGTGGTCAGGCTCGAGACCTTAAACAAGCGCTTCTTGGGAGGCAACCCAAGGGTTTTTATGTGTTAATTTTTAGTTTTTCTATTTTAATCTACTTTTAATTTTGTTTTTGTTTTCTTTTTCAGGTTGTACTCCTCCATGAGATTGTCATGGGACTCAACATGAGCATGGAGGAATTTATGAGGAAAAAGTTGGAGCCCAACCGTGCTTCTCCATCACACAGGACAAAACTAATAAATAGCACGACCGTGTAGTTTCACACAGTTGTGTCTCAGGAAGCTCCTTGGCCAAATCATATCAATAGCATGGCCATGTGGTTTCACACGGCCATGTCTACTGGAGTGAAACCACAGAACATATTTTCAACACACCTGTGTACTTTGACACGGTCGTGCCGTGTCTAAGGCATTTTCTGTAGGTGCTGGAAGCATTAGCTAATCGAACCTATGTTTTGATAGATGATAAAGGTTCAAAGTTAAGGTTTATTGATATTTAATGAATCTGACTAAGTGTGCAGGAAGCTCAAACAGAAAGTCCTAAGGGAACTTAGGCAAGGTGAAAGTCTTAGTTGAGGCTAGACAAGGAAGTCCGGGTCTGTGGGATTGGGCAAGAAGTCCTGATCAGGGAGGTTGGGCAATGAAGTCCTGGTCCGGGGGACTGGGCAGAAGTCTTGGCAGATCGAGGACACCGGACAGAAGTCCTAAGGGTCGAGGACACTAGGCGGAAAGCCCTGGGGGTCGAGGACACTAGGTAGAAGTCTAGGCAGGTGGAGGATTAGACATCTAGCGGGAAGTCCCGGAGGTCAAGATCGGATGCTAAGCGAAAGTCCAAACAGTCTGGAGATCCAGATGTTTGGCAACATGTAAACTCTCCTAAGAGGAGTAGGTGAGGATGCATTCCTCGTTGAGGGAACAGTAGACGTCGGTTAAACCTAGGATTTCATAGGAAATCCAAAAGTCAGAATTGGACAATCCCGAGACTGTCAACCTTATATATTACATTCATATTATATCTTGTATATGCTAACTCTATGATGCAGAAGCTAAAACCTGGAAACTGGTGATCCAGGTGCCTGGAAGGGATCCAGGCGCCTCAAGCCTAACCAGGCGCCTCAAAGGGATTGATGCACCTCAATCATCTCGGCGCACGACAGGGTGAGGTGGCAGCCGCCGATTGGTCGACACACGTCAGCATCTAGGCGCCTCAAAGGGATTGAGGTGCCTGGGATGGGATAAGGTCGACTATGGTCACGCTGCGATCAGAAATTGACACGTCAGCGATCCAGGCACCTCAAAGGGATTGAGGCGCCTGGAAGAGTATAAGTTGCGATGAGTTCGGATCAGGATAAGGATCATATCTAGTCTAATAGAGGCGCCTGGATGAGTCAATAAGAGAAGATTCGACCAGTAGCTTCGGAAAAAAATTCCACACGACCTTCATACTCACGCGCTTCTCCAAAAATCCCTCCACGATGCCGAAATGTTGCTTCGACAACCAACGCCAAAACTACTACTCTAAAAGTTATCGATATTGTTGTTTTTAAGTGTTCATTCTTTCAAAGTATTATAAACATCGTGCTTATAGTGGATTACCCAACGAAAGCACTCATATGGGTGCGGGTCTTGGACTAGTAGTCACCGGGCTATGAACCAAGTAAAAATAAAGTGTTAGTTTATTTATGTTTCTAGTTCTTTATTTCTGCTGCGTACTCGAGATTCTAAAAAAGTGGGAAAAAAGTGACACGCGCTATTCACCTCCCTTCTAGTGCTTTCTTTGATCCTACACATGTGTCTAAGAGTCCAATACTCTTAATATATGATGTTTTGGCCAAAGACTTTGAGTAACAATCCTGACAAGTGATCATAGGGTATACGTCTCCTCGTAAGGAGCGGTGTATCCTCTGTGGGCTATCCAAGTACCTTCGGACACATTGACTTATACCCAATCATCTCGGGTTCACATCTCCAAGGAGATGCTTTGCTTAAGATGTCAAAGCATAAGCCTTCATGACCAAGGTGACTTGAATACCTTAAGTCGAAGGAAACTTGCACTCGAGCTGCAGTAAGAACTTCACATACATATCTATATATGTAGAGAACCATATAAAGTCTTACAGCAGGTCACTCCAATGAACTAGTTACCATAACTAGCATCCACGTTTAACACTTGACATCCCAATGTCTCCAACCAGTGAGTAACAGTTGCTTTGTTAGACCAAGGAGTATAACCCATGCTAGTCTTACAGAATTGATGATGTCCGAATATATCAATTTATTGACTAGGGAATATTTCAATACATTCATAATTACACATGTAGAGACGCTCACTAGTTGTGATCCAATCACAAGTTCTCCCATGCTATGAATCATATTGTAAACATTTAGTAAATGAGTTTATGACCAATTCAAACACAAAGAATATACACTCAGATAATAAATCTATATTTATCAAATAAATAGTACAAGTCATAAGGCGATTGCCTTAGGACACCTCTCAAACATAACAATGGAGGCATATAATTTGACATCTTTGCTATATATCTCCTAGGGGATGTGGTTATGGGATTATTGGGTATAATTCAATATGCCTAAAGGTGTTTGGATAGCCCATAGAGGATTCACTACTTCTTTTAAAAAGAGATGTATACCCTATGACCTCTTATCAGGATTATTATTCGTAAATCTTTTGCCAAAGTAAAATATATCAAGAGGATGATCTTCTTGGATATGTATTTGAGTAATTTGAATACATAGGATAAGGAACTACTACTTGGTCTAGGTGTGACGTAGTTAGCCTAGTGGAGATTGGCTATTATATTTGAGAGGTGTCCTAAGACAATCACCTTAGATATTATAACATTTATTGGATAAATAAGATTCACTATTTGAGTGTACATTTTTTTATGTATATGATCTGATCTTAAACTCAATTACTAAAGTCCTTAGTACAATGCATACTATGAGAGAAATTGTGATTGAATCACAATTATTGAGTATCTCTTCATGTGTAATTGTGTATGTATTATAATCTTCTATAGTCGATGAATTGGTGAGACTAGATATCATCAATTATGTAATACTAGCACATGTTATACTCCTTGATTTATCCAAGTGGCCGATCCTCGCTGGCTGGAAACATTGGGATGTTGAGAATTAACATGTGGATGCTAGTTAAGGGTAACTAGTTCATTGGATGTGACTTGCTATGAGACTTCATGTGATTCTATACATATTGCAGCTCAAGTGTAAGTTTCCTTCGACTTGAGGTATTCAAGTCATCTTGATCATGGAGACTTATACTTTGACATCTTAAGCAAATATCTCCTTGGAGGTGTGACCACGAGATGATTGAGTATAAGTTGAAGTGTACGAAGGTGTTTGAATAGCCCATAAAGGATTCACCACTCCTTTTTTAAGGAGATGTATATCCTATGACCTCTTGTCAATATTATTACTTGTAAGTCTTTGGCCAAAGAAAAACATGTCAAAAGGATGGTCTTCTTGGACATGTGTTTGAGTAATTCGAATCTATAGGACAAAGAACTACTACTTTAGCTAGGTTTGACATAGTGAGCCTAGTGGGGACTAATACATAGATTATATCCTGAACTAAGTGGGTATAAGATGAGTGAAAGGAATAGATGCATGAATAACTGTAGCTACTGAAGGTTCAGAATCGTTCTTGCATTAATTGTGATTTTTCGATCAATTGGGGGGTCATGATAAACTACTACTAGGTGCTGCTCATGATAGATTCATAATTAATGTTTAATTAAGAACGACCAACATAATCGAGAACCTATTGGGTCACACGCACTATGAGTATATCCAAAACTCAAAAAACAAGTTAGAGAATAGGATTCTTTGATTGAGTGAGATTAAGTTTAATTGGACCAAATGAAAGGGCAAATATGAAAAGTATTTGTCGGGCCGGAAGCATAGATGGGCTACGACACTTGTAGACAAGTTAGACCCTCTTTGGTTTAATCATGAACCAAATTGGTTTGGTTTTAAACCAAATTGGTTTGGTTTTAAACCAAGGTGATTTGGTTTTAAAACAAGGTGGTTTGATTTTAAACCAAAGTGGTTTGGTTTTGAACCAAGGTGGTTTGGTTTTGAACCAAGCCTTATGCCTAATGGATCGGGTTAGCTTAAAGGTGGATTAAGCCAATACATATGATGTGGGCTTAAGTTTGGGTTTGGGATTGGGTTATGACTTGTTCCCCAAGTCTTAATGAAGAGGTTTATAAATACCTTGTTGTTTTGGAGTTTTCCTCTTCTCCTCTCCTCTTCCTCTTGTCGCCGACCACACAAAGAATGAAAGCTTCTTTGTGTCGCGGATGTTCGTAGATTATATATCATTTTATGCATTATTTGACACACATCTTCTTATATTTCATTGACATGATCTACACTATGACACTTCATTTTATTATGTTATTATACTTTTTACTCCATATTGTTCAGAGATCTGCTCTTCTTGTGTTAGATGATGACTTGACTAGGCTTAAGAGTTGATACTTGAAAATGTTAGGCTACTTAGTGCATCGAGCACGAAGAACTATTATTTAGGTCATTCTCAAACAAATCTTTATATCATGCTGATCAATAAAACTATGGGATAAAATTAATGTGAATCACTAGGGATTATGATGCACCTCATTGCCACATGAATCTAGATTGTAGGTTTTTGCTTGAGGACAAGAAAAGGTTTAAGTTTGGGGGTGTGATGTGCATATAGTATATATCATTGTATGTATTGTTTGACGCACATCTTCTGATATTTCATTAACATGATTTATACTATTGCACCTCATTTTATTATGTTATCATTCATTTTAACATGATTTATACTGTTGCACATCTTCTTCTCTTCTCGAGATTTCATCTACAAGATGCGTTTCGGAGGCAAATGAAACTTCTACGGAGAGAAAAGCAGTACAACAGAGCAGAAAGCAAGAAACCAGGAAAAACCCTGGCCGTGTCTCCCAGACACAGCCATGTTCAGGGCATGCCTTTAGAGAAGTAGAAGCTCAAGGCATGACCGTGTCTCCCAGACATGACCGTGTGTCATATGTGAAGAAGGACTGGGCATGACCGTGTCTCCCAGACATGGATGTGTGACTAGTTCGGGCAGACTCAAGGCACAGCCATGTCTCACAGACACGGTCATGTCTCCCTGACAGTCCTTCCTCAGCATTGGGTCGTGTCTCCCAGATACGGTCATGCCTCCTACCATTAGAGCCTCAAGACACGATCGTGTTTCAGAGACAAGACCGTGTGCCATGCTTGACCTGGGCCATGACTCACTAGTATAAAAGGGGTCTTTTCCCCTTTCTCAAGTGGAGGTAGTTCTTCCCTTCTTGGGAGAACATTAGGTCATTTACACTTAATCTTCCGGTGATCTTTCCGATGATTCAAGGCGGATTACTCTGATCCATTATCATTCAAAGAAGGAGAAGACTTACAAAGACCAAGACTCTAACCGGGCTAAGCATTCTTTCCCTTTTCCTCTTAGATTTGGGTGTGGATGTTGATCTTCATGTCTTTGTGTTTTCTTCCCCTTTTTATGGAGTAGATCTCATGTATTCTAAGGTTAGGGAGTAATTATGATTGTTTGGATGATGTATGATCTATGGATATGCCAATTTCCTATTTTCTGCGAGATGTTACTCTTGTGCTATGTGTATTGTGCATTGTGCATGTTTGACGAAATGTGTATGTGAGTGTTTGACGAAATGTGTATGTGAGTGATGCATGTATATCTAGGGTTTTGATTCTATGTTAGGGTTGCTACTAGACTTGATAATCGGGAGATCCTTAGTGACAATGATTCTCAATTAACCGAACACTTGTGCCCTTAGTGACAAAGGGCACCGATACTTATTTCACTTTTTAGATTTAAAAGACCTTTACATAGGACTTACCTTAGTTCATAGGAGTAATGTTGAGAATTAGAAAATGATCATGTTATAGGGATATTATCTAACATCATAATGAAACTGAAAGCCTAGAATCACTCCCCAAACCTTCACTTCTCTCTCACTTGGACCTAGATCTCTCTCTCTCTCTCTCTCTTATACCACTCTCTCACACACTCTCTCTTTCGTTCACAAACACACAATTTGATTAGTCTAGCTAACTTCCTTTACCAAATCACTAGTGCTTAGTCCACAATCCCTATCGGTTCGATATCTTTTGTTACTTGATGACATTACCGTGCACTTGCGGTACGTAACAAATTTTTAACACAAATGTGTGTATTGTAATAAATTAAGATTTATTATGTTTTATATCTTCTATGCATGTTTTGGAAATATGTCAAACGCACGCATTTGCGTTGGGCTCCGTAACACCTTATGTCGCCGACCAAGCACCGGAGCCCAACCTCGACACTAGTAGTCGCCACCATCAGCCTCTCGGCCAGCCTTTGGCCTTCACCGTTGAAGGCTAGCTTTGGCAGCCATGAAACAATAGCCCGCAAGCTGCTGTTTACCGCCATCAACAACCCTTGTAAGCGATGTCCCATTATCGCCGGTAGCCTTCAGCAGCCGTCGTCTATCCAGCCTTCCTTCACTGGCCATATCCAGTTAGGAGACTCTCTTGTCATTGGCGAAAAGCCACTGATAGTGAGTTCATCTCTCTAGACAATAGCTTCTTCGAAGGTGACTTGACTTGCCATTTGATTTGTGTCATCTTGGTTTCTTCAGTCGCCGGACACAAATTGAGCAAGATTCATCTCTTCGATCGTTTTGTCTCCCCACTTCGGCTATGACCAAAGTAGACACATGGCTTAGACTTAGCGAAGTAGTCTATCGGAGTTGTCAGCATGGATACGAATAGAGGTGATGCTTCATAGCATCGCTCGATTCATTCCAGAAGAGGCTAGCCTTGTGAGGCTAGCAAATGCTCCCTACAAGGTTCATAACAAACTCGTAGGTATAACTAGAATAAAAGTTATTTACAAAAAACTTTTTTATGCGATTATGTCTGCATGAATGTATCATGTATGAGTGTGGTGCGTGTGATGTAATAATTTAGTTCATTATGTCTTTATTTTGCTTCTGCTACATGTATGTTGAATGTGTTTTAGCACGCATCCGCATCGGGCTACTCAACAGATCCTCCTCGTTGGTTGAAGATAATTTAGCTTTAACATCCAAGCTAGGGATGGAATAGTTCGAATGGAGGTGTTCATTTTCTTTATGTGGTCAAAATAGCTCTGTGCCACTCCCTCCAATATCATTGGCTCCTTGACTGTTCACTTTGGTGGTCGGAGATGACTCAGTAGTAGTAACAAGTCTGGAGGTGAAATAAATGTCAATGAAGTGCACACTGCTCCTTCCACCATCTCCTCCTCGAAAGTTCTTCCGGGCTGTTGGAGGCGATTTAGTAATAGCATCTACTTTGGGAGCTCGATTATTATAAGGGAACATGGGGCCTTGTTCAATAGGAATATTGGAGACTTCAGCCATAGTAGGAGTGTCCAGTCTTGGAGACTCCAGCTATCCATCACTCTCCACTTATAAGGCTGCTTTAACTTTTGTACGGTTGGCTGCACAATTAAAGAAAATAATTCCTAGGGTAATGCCTCTACTACAACACTATCTACAACATGATCACATATAGGAACAACTAGAAACATATCAACATTATCCCCCAATTTTGAAACACTTGGAATTACATCAAGGTTGTTGCATGCATCTTCATCAACAACTTGATCGCTATCATCAACCTTATAAAAAATTTTACATGCATCAACAGTATCATTAGAATCTGCAACAAGATCATCAACAATAGCAACTATAAATACACAAATGATTCCATCCATATCTTGAGCGTCAATAATTACATCATCACAACACATAGAAATAGAGGAGTCCTGTAGAGCTATAAAATCAGGGACAATACAATCACTAGCTCTACAATCCATCTCCTTGAGCACATCGATACCATCAGGAAGACTCTTTGAGAGAAATTGATTGGACTCTTGTTCTTGTCACTAGTTGATGGATGATGTAAGTTGATCTAACTATATCTATAATTTTTGACTTGATGCCTCAGCTCGCTGTTGGGACTGGAGCATATAATCTTCATATTGCTGTTGCTACATTTGGAATATCACATATTGTGTTGCAAACTACTATGAAATTTATTGTGAAAGTTGTTGTTATTGTTGTTATTGCTATTGTTGCAATTGTAGCGAATATTGTTCCAATTGTAGCGAATATTGTTACATAAACTCCTACATTGATGTCTCTATTTGACTGAACTCTTGAAATGTCCATGAGGGAACTGGCTCAATTTGATAGAATGTCTGAGGTCTGATAAGCATTGAGTCTCCATGTTGGGGAAGATTGAATACTCTGTTATTGTGTGTCCCCATATATAAAATTTTAATGATTTATCCAATCAGGGACATAAGAGCTAGCAGCTAGATCATACACATCATGATATTGATGTTGGTAATACTAAGGCTTGATAGGAAAAACATTTGCTTCTAGGTACAGGATGGGGCATTGTTCAATTGGATGGACTAGACTACCACACATACAACAAGAGCTTATTTTTTGCACTGGATGCATTTGTTGAGATTGATTCCTGGCGTATTATCTTAAAAGAAAACCTATCTCATCCAACTGACTCTTTATACTCTATTGCACAATACCCAAATCATAAGCCTGAATAACACTTCCAAATTGTTGAGAATATGGATCCATGGTTATTGAGGTACTGTCCTAGTCTCACCTAAAACACTGAAACAAACAAAATCACCCTACACAGGAAGCTTAAAAGACAAAACACATCGATACAATAGAATTAAGGCCTAAACAATTTTTGGATTTTTGTAAAGAAGCAGAAAAATAATCCTAGGTTACCAAACACCGTACATTCCCTGACAACGATGCAAATTTTGATAAGCTCGTGTGTCATACTACGATATCAAACACAATTAAATTACCAAACCCCTCTACATTGATGTAGCATAGAGATAACTTGAGTCGTCTCCTAATGAATGCAACGATAGAGTGATAATCCTAGGATCGTGTTATTTGTGATTTTGGATTTTTACTATGGAAATGGGAGGGTTTGGGTTTTGAGATGCTAAATCTAAGGACAATAGAGAGTAATGAACACAATTGACAAGAATGTAAACTAATCTACGATATGAAGGAAATAATGACAAGCATGAAGTTATGCAACTAATAAGACCGAAACTTGCTAAACTACATTGTAAGGAAATTCATGAAATCGTAAGTAAGACCCCTAAGCTAATCTAACCACCTAAAAAAATAGCAGCAGCATACAAGCAATTCAACACTAGCTAATAATAAGAAAGTTAACACTCTAGATTGCAATTAACCAAAGTAATGAAAATGTATTCAGGAATTCCACAAAACACTTGACAAGCATCAACCAATTTGACCCTAATGTATGAAATCCTAATCATAGTGAATTAAATCAATTACAATCAACCAACAATGAAAGCATACACACAATCAACCAAAAAATGTCTGCACCCTGTGTAACTCACCCCCACATCCACTTGCCTCCTCAGTCACCGTGATTTACCTCCATCGTGTTGGTTCTAGGATAGGTTGACGAAGGCGTTGCGGGCGAGCGCTTCACCCTTTTTGCCACATACACACAATCAAATGATCGAAACACTCATCAAGCTTGGAAATGACGGCTATGGATAGAAGAAGTATGGTGTCTAGATCGGTGGAAGAAGGACTGATCAGAGAAGCTTGGACGCTGCTATCCAGCGATGGGAAAGATGAAGGTGCTATAGCCGATGGAGAGGGAGGTGCAACCGGATGAAGAATGCTTCCCTTCTAACCCAAAGGGAAGACCTTTGTGGATGTCGGAGATGGAAGAACGTCGGAGGTGGAAGGAGTTGCAACGGTGATGGAAGGAGCTCCTCTTCTAGCCTAAAGAGGAGACCCTTTGCTCTCTTCCGTTCTAATCCGAAGGGAGGAGTTGGAGGTGGAAAGATCAGTTGATCGGCAGTGGTGGAGATGGGATGGAACCACCGACCAATCGAGAGAGGAGGATAAGGAAGAAAGTTGGCCAACCCTTGGTGGAATGGAGATGGCAGCAGCTCCTTAATGAAGAATAAATTGGGTGTGAAGATGAGATGTTGTGGAGAAGGATGATGATGGAGGAGACTGGTCGGCCGACAGTGGTGAGGTGGAGATGGACCACCGACTGTGAGGTTGAGGGAGAAGAAGAAGAGGTGGTGACGGTTTGAGATGGCATGGGGAAGAAGGGGCAGTGTCGGGTCTGTGTGATGGAGAGATGATGGAGCCAAAAATTAGGGGATTTTTTTTCCACCCTTAGATGATTTGGATTTTTCAACGAATGCGATCTTTGGGAATTTTGTTTCTTAGTGGATAGGGTTGAGGGTTGAAGAAATGGGTTGAGATTGAGGAAAAGTTAAATCCGTATCCATTAGGAGGTGAATTTAGGCTTTTTGGATGAGTTGGGCTCCCTTCTTTCTTGGATTGATTAGGCTTGCTTGGATTTTAATCCACATTGAATTGGAGCTCCACTTCTTGGATGAAGAATGAACCATTGGATGTCTTGAATCTTGATCAACGGATGAGGCTTTCTTGTGCTTGGATAGTGATGATCTCCTTGGACAGTCTAGATTCTCTTGATTTGAATGAATGATCCTTCTCCTCCATATCTCCATCGCTGACTCCAAGCTCCATCTCTTCTTCATCACAACCAGCTCCAATCTCTCCTGAGCCATCATCTCCCTCTTCGGGTTAGAAGAGGGAGATTAGGCTACCAACCACCATCTCCGGCCATCCCTCTCCGGGTTAGAAGAGGGAGAATTGGAGCTTCATTTTCTTCCTCTCCTCTTTGGGTTAAAAGAGGGGAGCTCTTCCTCCAACTCCGACAACCCCTCCTTCATCATTCGGCTATCCTCCTCTTCGGGGTTAGAAGAGGAGGAACCGGAAGCCCCTTTCGTAGTTCCTCGATCTACCAACCGGCAACCCTTCTGAATCATCACGACCCCCTCCACTTCCGAACAATGACTATTCTTCTCTTCGGGTTAGAAGAGGAGGGTATCCCTCTTCCGGTGATCCCGCGGCCACCTCTCCTCTTCGTGTTAGAAGAGGAGAGTTCTCTATCTTTATCGGACAACGGCTTCCCCGACATCAGCCCTCCATTATATCTGAAGCCTTCACCTCTCCTCTTCAGGTTAGAAGAGGAGAGTCCACTCTTCCATCTGATAATCGAGGAAGAAGATCCATCTGAGCTTGGGTTTAGTTCTTTTATGTTGGGTTGTGTCTGACATTTGTTATGTGCTTGAGTGTTGAATGTTTGTATTTAATTTGATCTCACATGTTTATGTTGCATGCATTTGGCTTACTTTAATAGATGCTTATTAAGTATTCGATGTAATTCCTTAACCACTTGTGTTCTTTCATTTGTTGCAACTAGGTTAGTTTAATTCAATTTCATGCTTTTCTTGTTGAATTCTAGGTTACTTATGTTCATGCTCTTCATTTGGATGCAATTAGATTATGTTAGATTAGATTTCGGTAATGCTTAATTTCGTAGATGCTCACTTTATGTTTTCGTTAATTTTCTTGCAATTATAGTTTAGGGTAGATTAGATTTTCATTACTTGCATTGTCTTTCATTTATTAGGGTTAGTTTCAAACTTGCATTGTTTTCATGTTTTTAGTCTTAGCACTTAACCCCCCCCCCCACTCTCGATTGGCTAATCGGCGGTGGTGGAGATGGGATGGAATCACCAGCTAATCGAGAGAGAAGGAGAAGGAGAAGGAAGAAAATTGGCTAGCCCTTGGTGGAGTGGAGATGATAGCGACTCCTAGATGAAGAAAAAATCGAGTGTGAAGATGAGATGTTGTGGAGAAGGATGATGATGGAGGAGATTGGCCGGCTGACGGTGGTGAGGTGGAGGTGGACCGCCGACCGTGAGGTTGAGGGAGAAGAAGAAGAGGTGGCAGCGGTTTCAGATGGTGTGGGGAAGAAGGGGAGGTGTTAGGTCCGTGTGAAAGAGAGATGGTGGAGCCAAAAATTAGGGGATTTTTTTTCCACCCTTAGATGATTTGGAATTTTCAACAGATGAGATCTTTGGGGATTTTGTTTCTTAGTGGATAGAGTTGAGGGTTGAAGAAGTGGGTTTGGGTTGAGAAAAAGTTAAATCTGAATCCATTAGGAAGTGAAATTAGGCTTTTGAGATTGAGCTTTTTGGATGAGTTGGGCTCCCTTCTTTCTTGGATGGATTAGGCTTGCTTGGATTTGGATCCACATTGAATTGGAGCTTCACTTGTTGGATGAAGAATGAACCATTGGATGTCTTGAATCTCGATCAACGGATGAGGCTCTCTTGTGCTTGGATAGTGATGATCTCCATGGACGGTCCAAATTCTCTTGATTTGAATGAATGATCCAGATGACTCCAAATCTTCGTCATCGGCACAGATCGCTCTTGATCAAGATGGATGATCAAGATGCTCCAAATCTCCATCAATGGCTCAGATCGCTCCAGATCGTTTCCCTACTATTATGATTTTGTAAAGTAGTCTTCTATATTCGTTCATATATTAAAATTTATATAATTACTTTTTATAAAATTTTAAATAGTTGTATATTATAGTTCTAATTAATAACATATTGAATGATTTTGTATAAAGTTTAGAACTCATAATATAAATTCTAGGGGAAAAGTTAAAAGCATTCATTTTAGATTAATCATCAAAACGCTCCCCACCTTCTATGGTTTGATCTTTATACCTTTAAGTGTAGCTAGTCTAAATTTCTTGAGGCCGGATCAACTAAGTTTGAACTGACAGAGTTTGAACCTCCTGAACTAGCTTACTAATATTTTAGAGTTTAGGATACTAAAAATCCTGCCCAAAATCAGTACTATTTACCCACCTAAACAATACGATACTATTATATTGATTTTCCATAAACCTAACTTGGAATCCTCCCTACCTTCTCTTCTGTTCATCTCTCGAGCTTCAATTTTGTCTAAACGTTCAAAGAATATCCCTTCATTCTTCCCAGATCATATGCCTTGTCTTCCCATGTATGTGTTTGATCTTTCTTAGTGTATCTAGGTTTCAAGTTCTTCTCTATGTCATTTTCTCACCGAGTGTGACAATATCGTACTACCCTGTTTCTTTTTTTCAATATTCCTACACACGATTGAAGTGACTTCACCGTGCATATCGTGTTAGGGTTGAGTTTCTATTGCATAAGTCAACCACCTAGAGTGCATAAAAGACATCCAAGTGAGTTGAATAGGTTTTGACCGGTACATATTGTATTAACTATGAATCATAGTCGTTATAACTTTATAACATCTACGGTTCATAGCTGTCACAACAACATATTACAATAGCTATGATTCAAAACCACTACAACTTTGTAACAACTATAATTTATAGCTATTACAACGTGAGATTAACCCGAGTGCATATCTTATTAGTATTGTATAACTAATACATGTATCATACCATACCATGTCCATCACAGTTAGGATCATACTAGTAGTGCTAAAATATTTGTTGTTCTCAAATAAATTTTATAATCTTATAAAATGACAAATGTTTATTTTCAAGGACTCACTAGTTTCTATTTGAGGTCCTATCTTATATCGAGAGTATAGAGCAACAATGGGTGTCATCCTTTGTCCACTAGGGAAAGGACAAACCTAGAACATCATTGTGAGCCAAAAGCACAAAATGTGCAGGAGGCTCCATAATACTCCAATCCACAATTTGACCTCAATAATACAACACAAGAGGAAAATGAATTGTTGTATGAGCTAGATGAGGAAGAGTATAATTTAGAAATAAATGAAGATTATTTTCGCTTTGTGGCCCTAGAAGATGAAGATGATTTTGTATTTGAGCATTTTCATGATGATTACTTAAAAACCATTGATTTATATGCATATGATGTTGATAATAAAAGCTTTAATCTAAATGACTTAGACCTACATGAGATGGAAAGCCTACATGATTTAGTCGAGGACACTTTTCACAATGGATGTGGGTGTCAAAGATGAGGAGAGCAATGGAAAATCATCAAAAGTTGGTCAGCTATTCTCTAATGAAAAAAGGTTTAGAGGATTATGTCATATCTAAAGACTTTAAGATTAGACACATGGAGACAAGAAGCAAAAAAATGAAATTTGTTTGAAAGGTTAAGCCTTGTGATTGAAGAATTATTGTTAGAGAACCTGAAAGTTTTTGGATCATTGTGTTTGATAAACAACACTGCCTAATGTCTATGAGAAAAGGTCATATCGCAAAAACTACACTAGTTCTTGGGTTAGTATTGAGATATAAGAATAAGTAACGACTAGCAAGAAATACACTCCAATGATAATTATAGCATATATCTAAAAAATATTTGGAGTAATAATATCATACTAGAAAGCATTAAGAGTAAACTAGGCATTTCAAAAGCCTATTATTTATATCCTAGTGAACTCCTCTATTTAGCTCCGATTAAATCCAGAAAAATTCCTAAAAAATATCAAAAAATTCTTAACCTTATTCCTGGGTCAACACATATTATTTTATTATTTTTAGTTACTATATTTAACATTCTCGCCCACTAATTAAAATTTGATCCCCAAATTTACTACTCAGGTGCGGTAGCCACGATAACATAGTAAATTAGTTTAAGCACCGAAAATACTTCATGCACCTTTAGACCAAAACTTTTATCCCTTTAACGGGTGAGACACGTAGGAGTACATGGTCGCTACCATAAACTTCACAGCTCTCCGTCTCTGATCTATATAACTCTTTTGTCAATCCCGATTTCCGACATTTCTCATCGGATAATACATACTAACTCTGCATCATGCTGTATACTCTTTGATCCCAAAATATATTATTCACCAACTTTCTTTCACAGAGTAGGAGTTCGATGTACTCTGTCAAACAAAGCCTCAAATAATGATCATCTAAATAGCTGAATGTTATCCGTAGAAGTATAGAAACTCCACCAAGTGCAAATGATCCTCCCAGCTGCCTCCGAAATTTATCACGCTAGCTCACAACCGATCCCCAAGCGTCTGTGTAGTGCTCTTTGACCCATCTGTCTACAGTGAGAAGTCGTACCGAAATAAAGCTCTGTACCCAAAGTCTGCTAAGATACTGCCAAAATGTAAAGTAAAACAAGGATCTCTATCCGATGTAATACTCTAAGGTATATCGTGAAATTTGATAATCTCTCTACCGTATGACTCTGTCAGACAATCCAAAGAGTCCATCCTACGGATCGGTAGAAAATGTGCGGATTTGGTTAATTGCTCTACGATCACCCAAATCGCATCATTTCCTATCCGTGTTCGAGGTAATCCCTACCACAAAGTCCATAATGATATGTTCCCATTTCCATTCTAGTATCAGAACCTTCTAAAGCAACCCTGCTGGTCTTTGATGCTCAGCCTTCATTCGCTGACATATCAAATATCGAGCCATGAAAATCCGCTATATCCTTTCTCATGTCATTCTACCCGTAGAGCGCTCAAGTCTTTATACATTTGGGTATTATCTGAATGAATAGCGAATCAAGACCGATGCACTTTTGGAAGCAAGTCTTCTTTGACTGGGTGTGTCTTAGGTACACACAATCTTCCATGAAAATATAGGATGTCATTCTCATCACATGAGAATTTTGTTTGCGATCCTAAAACCACTCTGCTACACAGATACTCCAAATGTTGTTCATTAGCTTGTGCTTCTTATTTATTCCAAAATGGGGAAACTGAGCAACCCTGGATACAAAAATCCCATGCTCTTTTTGTCCTCGTTCAACCAGTCTCAACTTGAGATACTCTGTATCAAATGTGTAACTACCGCTCGGTGACTAGCTAGAACCTCATACAGATGATGTCTCCATATTTACAGCGCGACAATTAATAACTCTCCATTCCAAATCATAGACAGGGCAGTTCTTCTCGTGTTCCTCCATCTAACGAGAAATATTTGATACCACCCATGAATGTTGCATCCAAACTGTACTTAACCCCTACAGCAATGCATTAGTGTAGAGCATAAACTCATCTTCCCTAGAGGAATGTACGAAGACGATTGTAGTAACTAGTCTTTGTTTGAGCTCTTAGAGACTTGTCTTGCAAGCCTCTATCCATGAAAATTTGACTCCCTTCCTGGTCACTCAAGTCAACGGTAGAGCAAAGCCGGAAACATCCTCTACCATTCTCCAATAATATCCAGTCAGTACTAGAAAGCTATGAACTTCCTGTACTATCTTCGGTTGCTTCCAACCGATAACAGTCTGTATCTTCAAGGGATCCACCGATATCCCTCTACTAGAGACTACATGTTCGAGAAATCCCATTGAAAACAGTGAAGATGCACATTGACTAAACTTCGCATAGAAACGTTCTCGTCGATGCATCTTCAGATCTATGCGAAGATATAATTCATGCTCCAATCTCTGACAAAGAATATATCATAATGTTGTCAATAAACACAACTAATCATTTTGTATAGAATCTTTGTTACCAGTGTCGTACCCAAAATCGACTTAATCATAAACTCCACTTGCCTTTTTGGGGTGAGCCGGGGAGTTCTTCCGAAAATACATCCTGGCATTCTCGAACTATAGGTACGTCCAAGGGCTGTGAAGTACCATCTTCCTCATCCTTAATCAAAGATGGTAGATATCTCTTCATCATTGGTCCCAATGAATATCCCAAAAAGTGGTGACCCAAAAATCGAAAAGTGACCACTCATGCTCAACAATTAACTATAGCATAGTGGGTGATCAATTAAGCCATGTCCAGGATGATGTCCAATTCTATCATAATGAGCACCTGAAGATCCACTACTGGTGAATGACTGTCGAAGTCCAAGGACATCCCCTGACTTCTTAACTGATGATCAAAATCTCCCCAAATGACAGAGGTACCACTAAGTCATATAATCTTAGTGTAAGACATGTATCAATTCTTACACAATAATGATCCATCTAATGCCTCTCAAAGGCATCACGAAATTAAAATTCAAGTAATGGACTGATCCTGAAAATCACCCTCTGCATCATCCACCAAGTAATGATAATGACCTAATCTCATTGATGATATGTAGCTAATAGCTTTCTTTGCATCAGTAAAAGTCATGTACCCTTATGTGCCTTCTTGGTTATCTAACCACGCACAAGCGACCCAATAGTCGTATCTCCATGAGACAGAGTAAATTGATCCTTTACTGATCGACCAACAATGACATACGATTTCTATCCACCACCCAGCTAGCTAGTCTGGGTTAATACAGTTGGTGATATACCTTTGAGACTGTAATTCCGGACCTCTCATAGGGGTATGCTGAGCCTGACTCATGCTATCAGACTCAACCTCAGTCGGAACTCTAGAAAATTCACCTCTCAGGTATCTAGTCCAGGTCCTATTAATTCAACAAATCATCTCCGTGGTTGACCCGGACCACGCTCATAAATAGTGACTAATCTACCTCAAGTCATACCTATTATCCCAAAACTTGAAAAGTCACATCGAGAAAATAAATCACGATATCCAAAACACGAAAATAGGCTTTCGCAACCTGTGGCTCTTATACCAATAAATTCTCACACCCCGAGAGTATACTTATCCATTAAAAAACAGACAACACTCCCTTTATGACAATCACAGTTTTTTGTTACACA
Organism: Hedychium gardnerianum; assembly: GCA_038050645.1. Lineage (NCBI taxonomy): Eukaryota > Viridiplantae > Streptophyta > Magnoliopsida > Zingiberales > Zingiberaceae > Hedychium > Hedychium gardnerianum. The sequence goes on from JBBUKS010000029.1 coordinate 8,323,216, forward strand.
ACCACACAATTGATAAAAATATTACACCCCACTCGGGTATTCACAACCACGCAGTGTATAAGAAAATAATACCCTACCCGGGTATGCACAACCACGCAGTGTATAAGATAAAATCCAATAAAATAAAGAATAACAAGAAGGTCCACCCCACACATAAAATCCAAACAAACAACTGTAGCCAACTCGACTTAACACTCCGATTACACAACCGAATAAAATATCAATAACAAGATACAACTTAAATAATACAATACCAAATGAATAAATAAATGCGGAAACAGATAGCTGAAACAAAACTAAAATAGATTGTAGCTTGATGCAAGTGGGATGGTGCGGATAGATATTCTCCAAGCGATCTAATCATCATATACCTGCTAACATGGAAACAATAATAGAAAGCAGGGGTGGTGAGTACAAAGGAAATACTCAGTGAGTATAAGACAGATAGTGCTTGAATAATAAAGAGTACAAAAACTCAAAGATATATAGTCTCAAAGGAAGAATATACTCACCAATAAAATGATGACACCTGTATGCCACTACTACACGGAACCCTACTCATCTACATATAGTAACATGAGTAGTGCCAGTAATAAACAATATGGGTACAACCTCTCACACTCATGTACCCTCAATAATAAAAAATAAGTACAACATCTCCTATGCATGTATCATCAATAATCAACATAAGTACAACATCTCATATGTGTATATCGATAGAAGTATCAGTAATTGGGGTCTCGTATGTGGGGCAATGCTCCACCACATGGTAAACAAATGACCGAGACACCCAGCTTGTTAGCTGTGGATTATGGGAG
>JBBUKS010000029.1:8324133-8335388 GCA_038050645.1 Hedychium gardnerianum
AAGTAATCCATAATTATAAAACTAATTAATAATTTTTTACCCAATGAAACAAATAAATCTAATAAAAATCAAAATATGTCAAAGTGGATTGACACATTCGCGAGTCATACGAAATATATCAAATCGAGAATTTGATATATTATTAAAAATCAATTAATAATTGTTTGATTTGATTGACACATGCATACTGGTCACATGCTCATGCATAGTTTTTATTATTTTATCATTATTTATGTTATGTCATATATGCTAGTCTTAATTTTTATGCTAAGTTTAGAATGACTAGATAGGAAAAGAATTATTTGACACTTGCCCAACATAGTACCAGGGTGGGGTGAGATGATAGTACGTTAAGGAAGCTTGGTCTAGATAATCAGGTGGGATAAGGAGTACCCTACTTTGTCTGTTTAGCTAAGTGAAACTAACTAAATCTACCTCACCACATCCTAGACTAGTTAGACTAAGATTTTTCAATAAGTAGGTTAAATATATAATTTTTCAAAAAGGATTTGTCTAAAAAAGTGATTGTTGCTTTGATATCCAAGAAGACCTCTATGCCTCGCCATAGTCTGAAAGCCATTTTTTGAAATGTGTATTTAACTGACTGACGACTAAACATAAATCTAACACAAGGTCAAACAATCCTCCAAATCAAATTTAAATTTTAAATCAAGTAAAATTGAAAATCATCTTACAAAACTCATAAGGTCATCATGATTGATTGTACTGAGATACTTAAAACGGGTGAGATGATAAATAACTAAAATTAAAAATATTTTCAAAACTTATAAAAATATTTTCCTAAAAGTATTTTCAAAATAGTGATTCAACATAGTAATGTTTTAATGTATTTTATGTTTGATTGGGTGTAATATAAATATAATTTTTGAAAAATCTATATATTTCGAAAATCATGTTTGTTGACTTAGAATAAAGATTCATAGGTCAACTTAAACATCTATACCCCTAGACACTTAGATAAATTTTCATGTGGTTAACAAGGATAATAAAGATGTGTCAGGTTAAGAGAGGGTAATTTTGAAAACTTTTTAAAAATCTTTTGAAATCTCTTGAAAAATCTTGAAAAGGCTTTTGAAAACTCTTTCAAAAATCCTTTGAAATTGTTGATTTTTTTTTGAAAAATATTTTGAAAATTCTTTGAAAAACTTTATAATACTTAACACAAATTTTCTGAAAAATCTTTAAGTACTTAAATAAAATCTCTTTCAAAATTAGTTTTTGAAAATGATGCTTTATCTTCAAATATTTTAAGTATTTTTAAAAATTAATTTTTTATAATGTGCCTTAATTATGTATTTTCAAAAATAAATTTCTAGAAACTTAAATTTAAATCTTTTGGAAAAAGAAAGAGTGCGTAGATAATTTAATTGAATTGTTGTTTCAGCCACAAACCTCGAGGCTCTTTTTATAAACTTTTCATCTGATCGATTAAACTTTTTTTCGATCGATCGAACACTAGAATCTGCCTAGCTTCGCGTCCAGGTTTACAATCTGCCCAAATCGTATCTTCCACGAAATAAGCCTTGCCCGATCCGATTTCTTCTCGATCCGATCTTATTTGATCTATGCTTAACATATGTATTCGGTCGACTGACTCTATGTTCGATCGACTAAACCCTGTTATTTTCTTTGTTACTTGATCCAATCTTATTTTATCTTTGGTTACCAAATATGATCGGTCGACTGATCATTCTATCGGTCGACTGATCATTCTATCGGTCGACCGAACCAATATTTCTTTTGTTGGCTTGATTCAAAGATGATTTGTTCTTATCTCCTTGGATCGGTTAACCGAACCTCTATATTCGGTCAACCAAACACTTTGGTCAACCAAGTTCTCTATTTTCTGCAAAATAGAGTTAACATAATAATAGTAATGATCTTGCAAAACAAAGTTAGATAACAAATTATTATATATGAATGATTTAGACAGTTAGAACTATCTGATCTTGACTTAGAAACCTTCGTTGGTTCCTTGAGTTGGATCATCGCCTAAGGCTGTTCAAACTGAAACACATCCTCACTGTCTTCCTGAATGGAAGACCTCTCTAAGACTTACCTTACTTACTTGCCAAACATCTGGTCTAACTGACCTATTTGAACTTCTTCTTTTGCTCAGTGTCTAATTGATCTGATCCACTAAGATTTTCCTGCAACACTGAATTAGAACAATAGATACAAATAGTAAACTAAACAGTGTTTAACAATATTCAAATACGCTGGTCTGGTCGATCGGAAACCTTTCAGTCACACTTGCTTGGAATTCACTCCTCTAAGACTTCTCACTTGCCTAGGTCAGCTTTGACCTTTCAGAACTTCTCTCTTTTCCTAAATCAACCTTGACCTGTCAATCCTTCTACTTTTACCTTAGTCAACCTTGACCTGTCAGGACTTTTACCTTTTCCTAGGTCAACCTTGACATGTCAGGACTTCTATCTTTACTTAAGTTAACCTTGACATGTTAGGAGTTCTCTCTTTGCATAGGTCAACCTTGACCTGTTAGGACTTCTATCTTTACCAGTCATCCGGTCAACCTTGACCCGATTAGACTTTTCACTTCGCTAGACATCTGGTCAACCTTGACCTGACTAAACTTCTCGCTTTGCTAGTCATATGGTCAATCTTGACCAGCTAGACTTCTCACTTGTCTAAGTCAACTGTGATCAGATTGCATTAAATATATTGTCAAACAAACATCAAAACCCTAGAGGTCGATTGCACAAGCAGACTGAACCTTAAGTTAGAAAAATCTAGTAGCTCTTAGTTTGACATAAAACCTTTAAGACCCAAGCCTAACTTAAGAAAATTGTCAAACATAAAAAGGGGGAGATTGTTGGTGTAATTTAGCCTTTAGGATTTTGATGTTTGACAATATATCTATATAGGGTTAGTTTGATCGGATGGCTAGCAAAGTGAAGTTATCCAAACAAGACTTGATGTTTGGGAGAAAAAAGTCTAGTCAGGTCAAAGGTTGACTGGATGACTAGCAAAATGAAGTCTAGTAAGGTCAAGGTTGACCAGATGACTAATAGGGAAAGATCTATCAAGTTAGTGAGAACTAGATGTTAGGCAGAAGTTTAGTCAGGTCAAAGATTGACAGGATGACTAGTAATAAAAGTTCTAGTAGGTTAGTGAGAACCAGATGTTAGGCAAGGGAAAAGTTTAAGCAGGTCAAGGTGACCTGACGCTTGGTCCAGAGGTCAAAGATGACCGAATGTCTAGTAAAACGATAAGTCCTGGCAGGTAAGGATGACTAGATGTATGATGGGTTGTAAGTCCAAACAGGTCGAGGTGACCGGATGTTTGACAAAAGTGAAAACCTAGGGAAGTGATCTCTAGGTAGAAGTCTTGGAGGAGTAAACTCTAAATAAGAGTGAAACATAGTAAGTTAGGGAGACTTACAAGATTAGGCTAGGTTACTTGTTTCTATTTGTATGTTTGTCTTATAGGAACTTGGAGTTAGAAGCAAGACTGGGAGAGCAGACAAACGCAAACCAGACGCAGCCACTCGTACTGCTCCAGGCAACCCTAATGAACGAAAGACAATGTAAATAATGAAAATATAATCTAACCCTAAACTACAATTGCAAGGAAATTAAAAGCAACATAAAGAAAACATCTAATTAAACTAAGCATTCAAGGTAACATAGAGCAATTAACAAAACGTAACCTAATGACATGCAAATTAAGAACGCTAACTCAATAGAAACAATAAGCATTCAACAAAATTTATGAACCATTGCAAGAATCTAAACTAAAGAAAATGTAAAACTACAGTAAGACAAATGGTTAAAAATTTCATCGAATACCTTATAGACATGAATCAAATTGAACCGAGTGCATGCAATTTAAACATGGAAAGCTAACACTTTACAATTCAACATCCATGATCATAACCCAACACAAGAAAGGAAATAACCACACATCGGAGAAGAAGCTATTACCCAGAATCACCGGAAGGAGATGTGGCCGCGAAAGCAAAGCTCAGGAATGCCTAAGCTTGTAGAGGAAATCAGAGTTGCCGGATGATGACGGAGCTTCGCCTTCCGAATCCAAAAGGGTGGATGGAGCGGAAGAGCTTTGAATCCCAAACTCTCCGATGGAACTCGACGGCGGCTGAAGGTGGGGATAGAGCTGCTGTCCAGAACTGCGAGATCTCGGAGGTCCATAAACAGGAGGTGGATGTGTGCGAGTGAAAGAGCCTCGGATCTGAGAGCTCCTGAGGTGGCGCTTCCTACCCCAATCGGGAGAGGAAGAAGGTGGAGTTGTGGCCACCGATGAGGAAAGATGCGGTGGTGAAGCCTCTCCCAATCGGGAGAAGAAGATGAATAGGGATGCAGCAAGAGGAACTTGTCCCAATCAGGATAGGGGGAAGAAGAGATGGTCGGTGGTTGGAAGAAAGAGATGTCGGGTCTTGAGCTCCCCTTGCGTGTATTGGCGTCTGGTGTGGGATGAGGGATGTGGATGATGGGAAAAGAAACGAGACGATGTCCGGCCGGAGGTAGGAGAAGTGGTGGTGACCGCCAGCCGATGGAGTAGAGGAAAGGGGTGGCGGCGTCTGAAGCTTGTGATTCAGAGAACACTGTGCACGGTCGTGAGATCGTCAAATGAGAGTCTCTACTTTAGGTTTTTAATGGATTCGGGTTAGGGAGAGGAAATAGGGTAAGATGCGGATCCATTAGGACTTAAGGTGAACCCTTTGATCCTTTGTTGATCTCCGAGCCTTCCATTAAGCCCAATTGATTCTAAACCATTGATTTAAAGGTTGTTGAACCAGCCCTCTTTGAACCAACTCTCAATCTTGAACTCATCTCCATTTCAACCAACTCTCCTCGACCTTAGCAATGGGTTCAATTGGTTCGGCTCGACTTGTGTCCATGATTCTTTGGATTTCTAACAAAACCAAATTCAAAATATAAGAAATAACATCATAATTATAGAAAAATTATAATTAAGTCTCAAATAGATTCTTACTCTAAAATATAATATAAATATGACATTAAATATACGAGAGGATAAACATATTAAATATAAGAGTCAAAATAATATATTAATTATCAACTCCCCTATATTTATTCTTGTACGTCTCGGGCAAGTAAAACAAAACTAAGAAAAACAACTAAAATTCATTTCCTCCCAACACCAAGAAGATCATAAAAGGTAATTACTTAGGATTGTCAATACTGAAAAATCAAGTCATTCATGGTGACAAAAGGCGAAACGCTCGCTCCTAGTACCCCTGCCAGTCCGTCCCAGGACTAACACGGAGGAGGTAAATCACGAGGACTAGTCTAGCTAGCCCAAATAGTGACCAGTGCATGGGAGAGAGCAGAAATCTGGCTACTAGCCATGATTTGAACCTCAGACCTCATGATGACAACACCCTATGCACTAGCCATCAGTCAATCCCATGAGAACTATTGTTATAGATACTAGTCATTCATGAACTTAGTTCTTGCATTAGTTAAACAAGTATGATGACTTCAATGAATCTTGAATAGACCAAGAATGATAAGCCTCACAAGATACTAGTTGTTGCTCTCACTCATACAAACAATGCAAAAGTAGAGTTCACTCAAAGCTACTCAAGATGTCACACTATCATATGCTTGTTTATTTCCTACTCTCCACCACTATAAACACAATAAGGCATGACTCCCAAGGACTTATTAGAATTCCAAAGAAATACAAACACAAATAAAACCAATGAAGATATGAGACATTAGGAATGTTACCATGTTGAGTTCAACCAAACAATGCCCATAAGCACTCTATCTACACTTCTAACAACAACAACCAACTCACTTATCTTACATCCTCATTAATGTCAATCCACATAACACTATAATCTTGCAATAATCCTCCAATGAATGCCACATCAAAATTTTCCAACAATTCTCACACTCAATGTAAAGAAAATTGCACGACATGTCAAACTTTTTATATATATATATATAATTTTTTTATCATTATTCATGGGCATCCAAGTATTATTCTTATATACTTTTTCTACTCTATTTTTTTACAATTTTTTTTTCAACATGACGTATTAACAATTCAAGCCTCTCGACAAGGCAAAACATAACCCACAAAGATAAAGTATGGCTAAAAAAGATAAAGCATGGTTCGACCATGGTGATCAAGCACGGCTCACTCATGCTACACTTTGTATCTAGCCTTTCTCCTAACGAAAACATAATCCCTCCCCCATACTTAGAATTTGACCATCCTGGGCAATGTACTCAACATGATAACAACAATGCCTCAATATCCAAGGAATAGCAAGGAAGGTCACATAAAGTGGGCGAAAAGAAATATCAACAATCAATAAGGAATAAGAATGTTATTCAACAAAGCATACATCAAAAAGAGTATACAAAGGAGCAAACAAGATGACCTTCATCATAATCATACAACTTATGCTAAATGTGGTCTCAAAAAAGAGAAAATCAAGTTCTAGAGTACCGATCATTGAGAGTGCAAACCACACATAATGAGGAAGACAAATAAGAATGACTCTAATCCTCACTAGGTAAATAAAATGATCAACTTTAATTTATCAAAATAAAATTCATCACCACATTAGCAACCACATACAATCAATGAAGTCAACATGCCAAGCGATTTTAAAGTTCGACGATCAAACTTAACTAGCTTTTACGATTCTCAAAGTGTTACGGAGAAACACAAAGGAAAATGCGACTCACAACTGATCGTAACTAAAACTCGACAACCAAAACTCGACAAAATGCATAAATAGAAAAACAAGTAAAGGTCAAAGCAAGTAAGCAAAGTATGAAAGCAAGCAAACAAAAAAGTATAAAGATAAAGAAAAGCAAGAAAAATAAATGAAAAGAGCAGACTCCCCTGAGTTCTTGGTGGCTGAAGGTGGTTTAGTAATAAAAGCCAAGCTGGGAGTGAGATGATACAACCGAAGGTCCTCCCCGACAATTGAAGAAGGTTCAGCTAAAACATCTAAGCCGGGAATGGAATGATCTGAGTGGAGGTGAGTGCTTCTTCATATGATCAATATCATAAAGATTAAGTCCCTCCATCATCGCGCCTCCTCGAAGGTTCCTCTAGGTGGTTGCAGATGATTCAGCTAAAGAATCCACTCTAGAGGTGGAATAGATGTTGTAAAAGTAGGCACCGCTCCTTCCACCAAATGCACTATGAAACTTCTTCTTGGAGGTCGAAGGCGGTTAAACTGAAGTACTAGTCTGGGAGTGGAATACTTGTAGTAGAAATTATAACCGCTCCCTCTATCATTTTCCCTTTGAAAGTTCTTCCTGGTGGTTGGAGGCAGTTCAATTGGAGTATCCACTCCGAAAAATTAATTATTGCACTTGATGTTAGGGCCTTCTTTAGCAAAAATGTTGGAGGCATCAACATAAATGGGAGTGTCCAGTCTGGACGCCTCCAGCTATCCATCACTCATGTGGGAATTATCTCATCATATGTGCAGGCTACCACTGTCCAACATGTCTTTAGTTCATCAACATAATCATCTATAACTTCTATAGTCTCTGCACATTCATCTACAACAATATCATCAGCAATAGCAGCTGGAAATATGCAAATAATTTCATCCATATTTGGAGTGTCAATAATTACATCATCAGAACACATAGAAATAGAAAAGTCCTATAGAGCTGCAAAATCAAGGACAATACAATCACCGGCTCTACAATTTATCTCCTTGAGCACATCGATACCAGCAAGAAGATTCTTTGAGAGAAACTGATTGAACTCTTGTGGTTGTTGCTAGTTGATGGATGATGTAAGTTGATCTAACTATATCTATAATTTCTGACTTGATGCCTCAGCTCGTTGTTGTCGCGCTTATTGCTACTATTGCATTTGCAGTGAAAATTGTTGTTGTTGTTGCATTTGTAGTGAAAATTGTTACTAACGTTGTTGCAATTGTAGTGAAAATTATTACATAAACTCTTCTAATTTCGGCATTGAGGTTCTTGTTGCATTGGGAGCAATAGTTTCTGTACTGAGGTATTGCATTATCCCCCAAGGAATTAACTCTATCTATTGGAATATTTAAGGTCTGGTAAGCATCGAGTCACACTAGAATCTGAATGGACTCTGATATGCTGGAAAAGATTGATCCAATTGTTGTTGCTCGTTCCCATGCATGAAATGTTGATGGTCCATCTAGTCTAAATTGTAACATTAAGGGTGCTCAAAAGTCTACTGCTGTGTATTCCCATATATGAAATATGAATGATCCATCCAACTAGAATTATAGGTATTCGACAATGAGTCATACCTATCTTGTTGTTGGGGTTGGAAGTAATCATATTGCTCAGGAATCTGTTGGGATTGATAGTACTGAGTTGGATGCACTCCCTAATCATGAATATGAGTGCTAGCAGCTGGATCATACTTGTCTTAATATTGATGTTGGTAACACTGAGGCTCGATAGGTAAAACATTTGCTTCTGCTTTTTGATTAGCGAAGAGATAACCATCATCTGGGTACAGGATGAGGTATTGTTCAATTGGATGGACTGAACTACCACACATACAACAGGAATTCATTTCTAGCACAGGTTACATTTGTTGGGATTGATTCCTGGCATACTGTCTGAGAAAAAAACTTATTTCATCCAACTGACTCTTTATACTTTGTTGTCTAGTACCCAAATCATCATCCTGATTAACGCCTCCAAATTGTTAAAAATATAGATCCATAGTTGTTGAGGTAATGTCGTAGTCTCACCTGAAACACTGAAACAAACAAAATCACCATACACAAGAAACTTAAAAGACTAAACACATGGATACAATAGAATTAAGCCCTAAATAATTTTTGGAGTTTTGTAAAGAAACAGAAAAACAATCTTAAATTATCAAACACTATTAACATTCCCCGACAACAATGTCGTTTTGATAGATCGTGTGTCATAACATAGTATCAAATAAATTAAGTACCAAACATCTTCTACGCTAAGGTAGCATAGAGATGACTTGGGTTATCTCTCACAAGGAATGTAACAGTAGGATGAAAATCCTAGCTAGGATGGAAATCCTAGGGAGTTAAACCTAATAATTGAAAAGCAAAGCAAGTATGAAACTAACCCTAATGAATGAAAGACAATGCAAATAATGAAAACTTAATCTAACCCTAAACTATAATTGCAAGGAAATTAAAAGCAACATAAATAAAATATCTAATGAAACTAAGCAGCAAGGTAACATAGAGCAATTAACAAAACCTAACCTAATGACATGCAAATTAAGAATGCAAACTCAATGGAAACAATAAGCATTCAACAAAACTAAACTAAAGAAAATGCAAAACTAAAGTAAGACAAATGGTTGAAAAAATTCATCGAACACCTTACGGACATGAATCAAAATGAACTGCTGCATGCAATTTAAATATGAGAAGCTAACACTTTACAATTCAACATTCACAATCATAACCCAACACAAGAAAAGAAATAACTACACATCGGAGAAGAAGCTACTGCCCAGAATTTCCGGAAGGAGATGTGGCCGCGGAAGCGAAGCTCTGGAATCCCTGAGCTTGTGGAGGAGATTGGAGCTACTGGATGATGATGGAGCTTCCCCTTCTGGATCCGCAAGGGTGGATGGAGCGGAAGAGCTTTGAACCCCAAACTCTCCGATGGAACTCGACGGCGGATGAAGGTGGGGATAGAGCTGCTGTCCGGAGCTGCAAGATCTCGGAGGTCCATGAATAGGAGGTGGATGTGTGCGAGTGGAAGAGCCTCGGATCCAAGAGCTCCCAAGGTGGTGCTTCCTACCCCAATCAGGAGAGGAAGAAGGTGGAGTGGTGGTCGCCGATGAGGAAAGATGCGGTGGTGAAGCCTCCTCTCCCAATCGGGAGAAGAAGATGACTAGGGATGCAACAAGAGGAGCCTGTCCCAATCAGGACAAGGGGAAGAAGAGATGGCTAGTGGTTGGATGAAAGAGATGTCGGGTCTTGAGCTCCCCTTGCGTGTATTGGCGTGTGTTGTGGGATGAGGGAGGCGGATGATGGGAGAAGTAAGGAGAGGATGGTCGTTCGGTGGTAGGAGAAGTGGTGGTGATTGCCGGCCGATGGAGGAGAGGACAGGGGTGGCGGCATCCGAAGCTTGCGATTCAGAGAACATTGTGCGCGATCGTGAGATCGTCCGAAGAGGGATGCTACTGTAGCTTCTTAATGGATTCGGGTTTAGGAAAGGAAATAGGGTAAGATGCGGATCCATTAGGGCTTGAGGTGAACCCTTTGATCCTTTGTTGATCAAGCCTTCCATTGAGCCAAATTGATTCTAAACCATTTTTTAAGGGTTGTTGAACTAGCCCCCTTTGAACCAACTCTCAATCTTGAACCCATCTCCAATTGAACCAACTCTTTCCTCAACCCTAGCAATGGTTCAATTAGTTCGGCTCGACTTATATTCAAGGCTCTTTGGATTTCCTACAAAATCAAATTCAAAATATAAACAATAACATCATAATTGTAGAAAAATTACAATTAAGTATTAAATAAATTCTTACTCGTAAAACATGACATTAATCATACGAGAGGATAAAATTACTAAGTATAATAGTCAAAATAATATATCAAAATGCTAATTATCACTTAGCTATGGTGAGACTGAGGGGTTTAGAATTAGCCTCATTTGAAGCTCCCTTAACATTTTCAACAAGCTCCTTTGTAACATGGATAACTTGGAAAAAAACAACTTCTTCAACATGTCCTTCCAACAAATCTCTTGTACATTTTGTATTTATAGTATTCAGGAAGTATCCCTTTATTCACCAGCAACACATCTCTTCATATGCATGTGTATATGTGATACATACTTCATAAGCAACAAAAATTAGTTTTTGAACAACGACAACAACAAGCATTCTTCTTTCAGACAATCTACTTTGAATTGAGGAAGTTAGTTTCGCGACCAAACATAACTTAGAACAACATATATGGTTTGTATCACAGTAAGAACAAATATAATGTAGGAGGATCTAAATATCTTTCATACTATATTTAGTAATTTTTGAGTTTTTTTATATTTAAGATATTTTTGATATTTTGGGTATTTTTGATAATTTCTATTTTTGGATTTTGAGTTCGTTTAAGACTTTTAGAATATTGAGTCTGTTAAATTTTTTTTTCTTTATGTCAGTATTTCTAACTCCGCCCATGACGAACTAGTTATGGCCGGTCCCAAGCCCGGATAAAGGAGGAGGGTTGCGTTAGGTTGCCAGCC
>JBBUKS010000029.1:8335936-8368174 GCA_038050645.1 Hedychium gardnerianum
TTTTTTAAACAAAACATGTCTATGCAGAACACAGTATCAAATATAATCATATTTATGGAGGTGCCTATAAATAGTTGTGTAAATTTTGCCTAATTTTTGTTTTAAATCTTTGGTAAGTGGAATTCAAAAATGGTAATTTATTACAAGTCGTACCTAATATTTCATATTATCCAAAAACATTCTAAGAGTTTATATTATTCAAAAAGTATTTTTTTTTTTTTGATAAAGTTGATATTTTTTTATTTATTCACCTGCAACCTCTTTTTTCTTTTTTATTAAATTAATTATTTTTTTCTCCTAAATAAATATTAATCGTATTTAAATCATCGGTATGGATTTAGAGAAATTCAATTGAATTAATTATAATTTTTATGGATTTTTTCAGTATTACGGAGTCTAAATTTTTTTTTCATATTTTTAAAAAATTAAATATTATAATTTAACACAAAAAAATTAACATCATTATGATGTTGTTGGTTTTGGAAGATCAACATCATCATTGGTATTGGTTTTTTAAATATTAAATTATGATATTATTTTTTTTAAAATAGTAAAAAATAATATATTTAGATTTCAAAATATTAAAGAAATTTATAAAAATTAAAATTAGTTAAATCGGAGTTAAGAAATTCATAAAAATTAAAATTAGTTAAATCGGAGTTTTTTAAGTTAGTTTTAATTAGAGTTTTATAGATAATTTTGATCAAAATTTATTAATGGATCTAGAGAATTTTGAATGAACTAATTTTAATTTTTATGAATTTATTTAATGTTTTGAAGTTTAAATATATTTTTATTTTATTTTTTTTAAAATAAATAATATAATTTAATATATTAAAAAATTAGTATTATTATAGTGCTAATTCGTTGATGTTGGTCTTTCAAGATCAGTACTAATAGTAGTGTTGATTTTTCAAAACTAGTATCGATGACCAATATTACGTTAGTATTGATTTTGAAATATCAATATCGGTAGTTTAAATTTAGTCAGTATTTATTTAAGAGAGAAAAAAAAATTTAATAGAAAAGAAAAAAAGATATATGCACATGAAAAAAAAATCAATTTTAGTTTCATTAGAAGAGTCAAATGAGAAAAAAAAATATTTTATTTTTATTATCATCTAAATAGCACCTTATTTTTTAAAAAAAATATCAAAAGAATATTTCATATTTTAAAACTATTTTTTCTAAAATTATTATAATAAATTTGATTAAAAAAATAATAAACTAAAAAAAAAGATACGTCTTTTAATGTTTAAAATATCTTTTAAATAATATGTAATATTAAATATGTTTTTTTGATAAATTATCGCTTAAAAAAATATTTTTTTATTATCATCTAAATAATATTTTTTTTAAAAAAAATATCAATAGTTTTGATTAAAATTATTCTAATAATATTTAGTATTTTTATTAAGTTGGATGATTTTTAATCAATATTTAAATAATTTTAGTTAATATTTTTTAATTATACGTACTTTAATAATTTTGATATCCAAACTGTTATAATTGATTTATTTTTTTTCAAAGTGGGATGGTTTTCGATGATAATAAAAATAAGAGTCATCATTTTGATTTTCTGCCTAGACCTTTGATCTTATTATAAGCAATTTGATCCGTTGTTTTAATCCTGTTCAAGTATTTTTACCTTTCATCCATTAGTAAGTGCGATTGATTTGATCTTATAAATTATTTTCATCGGATAAATTCAAAAAGTATAGATAAATCACAAAAAACAATCTAACATCAAGAGTGATTTAAATATTTATTTATATTATATTAAAATCAAATTCTTATTATTTAATAAATTTGTTCATTTATTTATCATCGCATGAAGTCCTAAAACTCTAGACTTCTGAAAATTTCTTAAATTACCCGGCACGATTCGATAATAAAACATAAGATATACACTCATATAACAAGGGTTTGAAATTCACACATGACACTTGACACGTGGTTTGAATTACTTATGATATTGGTCATTCGTTAAGATTAATTTATATTTTTTGAATTTTTGTTAGTGATTAATAAATTTTTTTTATAAAATAAAGTTAATTATCTTTAAGATTAATCAATTTAAAAATTAAAACGATTAAAACAACTCCTAAATCACTTATGAATTAAAGTGCCTTCTTGCCCATTTATTCTATGTTTTTTGAGTTATAAAATTATTATTCTTAAGATTCTTAGAAAGCGTGATAAGTTGACATTTCATTAGTCACGTTGTGCCATCACTCTCTTCAATTAGCCACAAAATCAAAAACCAACCAATCAAACTTTATCTCATAATGTAGGATTAAATATATAAAAAATTTTATATCATTAGACTCTATCTTTTACTATATTATCATCTATACTTAAATAAATTTTATCTTATTTTATTATTACTAACCAATTTTTTTTTATCTTTTTTTTCCTCGTTTGATATGTGTATTTATTATTATTTCAATTCGCCTAACTAGGTCATTTATTGATCGTCTAAGTACATGCTCGTACCATCTCAAACGTGTTTTTCGAAATTTTTCCTCAATCGATATTACTCCGACTTTCTCTCTAATATTCGTATTTCTTATTTTGTCCATCCTTGTATGTCCACACATCCACATTAATATCCTTATCTCTGTAACTCTCATATTCTGCTCATGTATTCAAGTCATAGCCCAACATTCAGCTCCATATAACATAGCAGGTGTAACTGTCATTTTGTAAAACTTTCTTTTAAATTTTAGTGGTACTTTACGATCACATAAAACACTCGACGCTCTCTTCTATTTCAATTATCCTACTTGTATTCTATGTAAGACATCTCTTTCAATCCCTCCATCGTTTTGTAAAAATGATCTTAAATATTTAAAGCTTTCAGTTCTACACAACTCGTTATCTTCTATCTTAACAATTATCTCATTATGTCTAATACTGTTAAACTTAAATTTCATATATTCTATTTTTACTCTATTCAGTGTAAAACCTTGCACTTCTAGTATTTTCCATTAAAATTTTAGTTTAGCATTTATTTTTTCACGTGTCTCATCTACCAAAATAATATCATCTATAAACACCATACACCACGGTACTATATCTTGAATGTGTTCAGTGAGTTCGTCCATAATTAGTGTAAGAAGATAGGGACTTAGAGTTGATCCTTGATGTAATCTTATCTTTATTTGAAATATTTCAATTAACCTGCCTGAAGTCTTCACTCTAGTTATTACATTCTCGTACATATCCTTAATTAGATCAATATATGTTACGCTAACACCTCTCTTTTCTAGAATTCTTCATATAATTTCTCTTGGGACTCTATCATAAGCTTTTTCTAAGTCAATGAATATCACGTGTAAATAGACATGGTCATAGATTGTAAATAACCTTAGTGTCACATGTGGCATGCACACACATTATAACAATATAAATGCACATGGTCATATTTTATAGTATCCCAGTGGGGCCTAGTTGTGACATTTTAAAAGTGGTGGTTCTCTTCATTGATAATTTGACAATTTATCAAATGATGCATTTATTTCTAAAAATAGCCCTTCACTTAACCCGTTTCACTTGACCCGTTAGCACCTAACTAGCAATTGGCTGCATGAGATTCCAACTAATTGATGGCCATCATGCATTTATGTAAGTTTTTGATGGCTAACAATTGACTACTAGCCGTTAAATATTTTGTTAGAAGTGCTTAACAATCATATAAAGTTTGAAATTAGGAAAAATAAATATGGACAAATTCAAGGGAATACTAAGAGTATAACGATGCTCATTAGGCACAAATTTGAAGCTTCTAGGGCCCTCAAATACGTTTGGCCAAGTTCTAGATAGCCTTATAGGTTCAAAATACAGAAAAAAAAAATGAAATACATAAAGGAAAACTAGGAATGCAATGCCCCATACATGAATCTAAAGCCTCCAGGTCTGTTAAATATTTTTGGTCAATAGTGCTTGATAGCCTTATAAATTCAAAATCTAGAAAAATAAACATGAATGGGCTCAGAGGAACACTAGGAGTGTGACACTACCCATTTTATATGAATTCTTTCTTGCTCCTGAGCGCCAAGCTTATATCAGAGTTATTGTCTTTCAATGTTTATTGTGAAAACACCAGATTGTTGTCTACTGACCATGGGTTTGTGATTGTACTTCTATACTGCTACAATGCTAATTTGACTTCTCGTACATTAATGGATTGTGCTTGCTTTCTAGTTTGTATGCTTACTTGTGTTTTATTTTGCTTTTGGTTACATTGACTACTTGTTCAGGTATGAGAGTGTGCTTCGAACTGCAGATCTTTTGCCTGATGTCTTGACTGCTTTAATACGTCAAAGTTTTGCAATGATATCATCAAATGGAAGGCCTTATGGTTCTATTTCGCTTGCTTATGCTCGCAATTTGCTGAAGAAATATAGAGATGCAACAACCGTGTCGAAGTGGGAGAAAAGTTTACGATCCACTTATGACCAAAGGTTGCTTGCTGAGCTTGATAATGAAAGGTCATTAGACGGTGAATTTATGTTTTCTTTAGGAGTCTCCGCTGGGGTGACAGATTCAGATGATGAGCACATCCGTCTAAAGATGAACGCAAGAATGTCTAGAATTGGCCCAAACATGAAAGAGTTAATACAACATGTTGATGAAGCTGTTTACAATTATGGAAAGGACAGAAAATATTCTGCTGTTGCTAATTCCAGAAACCATCCCACTGAAAAATGGAATGATAGTTACAAAATAGCTCATGATATTGTCTTGAATCTTGTTGATTTTATCCGCCAAAATAGTGGGATCACCCCAGAAGTTGAGCCATCTTTGGTGGCATCTGCTGTTTCTGCAATCATTGTTAGTGTTGGAACAGCTATATCAAAACTTCCAGATCTCATGGCAAGTAGTAATCAACTAAATTGTGTTAGGTACATCTTACAAATTCACATAACTTCTCTTTGCTTGCTGAAAGAAGCTCTTGGTGATCGTCTAGGCCGCATGTTTGAAATAGCATTGGCTGCTGAAGCATCTTCATCTATTTCTGCAAATTTTGCTACTGGAAAACCGCATCGTAATCAGTTTCAGTTGTCTCCTGAAGCAAATGAGATATATCCAAACAATGTTGGAAGGCCAACTAAAGCTGCTGCTGTTTCTGCTCTTGTTATTGGACTAATTGCTCATGGAGTTGTTAGTCTAGAAAGGATGATCACAGCCTTTAGATTAAAGGAAGGATTGGATGTTCTACAGTTCATACGAAGTTCCAGATCCAGTTCTAATGGTATCTCCCGTTCTATTGGCATGATGAAGCTAGATTTCTCCATTGAGGTTTATGTGCATTGGTTTCGGCTTTTGGTTGGTAACTGCAAAACAGTTTTTGATGGGTTTGTTGCAGAAATGGTCGGTGAATCATATGTTTTAGCTCTATCAAGGATGCAGCACCTACTTCCACTTGGTTTAGTTTTCCCTCCTGCTTATTCTATTTTTGCAATGGTCATATGGAGGTCATATATTTTCAACACTAATGTTGCATCTCGTGAAGACAACCAACTCTACCTATGTTTTTCAACTGCTATTATTGATGCTGTTAGACACAAGCCATTTCGAGATTTGTTTTTCCGCAATACTCAAGGCTTTTATGATCTTCTATCCAATGATACTGGTGATTCTGAATTTGCAGCAATGCTTGAGCTGCATAGTCCAGACAAGCATTTGAAAACAATGGCATTTATTCCTCTTCGTGCAAGGCTGTTCCTTAATACACTAGTTGATTGCAAAATACCTGCATTAACTATTGTGTCTGAAGATGGATCATGGGTTTCAGGTCCTCCGGAACACAGATCATATGCCGATACAGAGTCAAAGATTTTGGATCAGCTCATGCATGTTTTGGATACTTTGCAACCTGCTAAGTTCCATTGGCAGTGGGTAGAGTTGAGGCTCCTTCTGAATGAACAAGCACTTATTGAAAAAATTGAAACTCATAACATGTCCTTTGTGGAAGCAATACGGTCATTATCTCCTAGTGCAGACAATTTTGTGCTTTCTGAAAGTGAAAAGAAATTTACTGAAATTATTCTTACCAGGATACTTGTGAGACCTGAAGCAGCTCCTCTGTACTCGGAGGTAGTTAACTTGCTTGGGAAATTAATTCAAGAGTCACTGGTGATGGATACAAAATGGATTTTAGCTGGTCCTGATGTTCTTCTTGGACGGAAATCAATAAAGCAACAACTTATACATGTGGCTCAGAGGAGATCTTTTTCTACTAAAGCAAGGTTTTGGAAACCATGGGGATGGTCCAATTCTCTTTTTGATACTAATTCTAGGAGAGGTGATAAGGGAAAATTCGAAGACATTTCTGTCGAAGAAGGGGAGGTTGTGGATGACAGTACTGATGTTAAGAAGGCTTCCAAAGTGATTCATAATGTGGATAGTGAAATTTTCAATTCTGGCAAACAGTATATAATTGAGAAAGCTCTTGCTGAATTAATATTGCCATGCATTGACAGGAGTGCCAGTGAGCTGCGCAATTTATTTGCCAATGAATTGATCAAGCAGATGGGTGCTATTGATCAACAAATCAACACAATAACATCCATTGGTTGTAAATCTAGTGTGAACCATGAAACTTCTTCAAGCAAAGGAAGCACTCGTAAAAGTATCCGTGGTGGAAGCCCCGTACTTAGTAGGCGGCCCACTGATTCTGCCCCACCTTCTATGGTTGCTCTGAAAATTTCATTGTGCTTGCGCTTGCAATTCCTATTGCGATTGTTTCCAATTATTTATGAGGACAGGTAATGAGGAAAATTCCATTTACATTCTCTTTGTATATCTAAATGTTAAAATAGGCAATTCCCCCATTTCAGCTTTGACAGCAGTAATATTATATACTTCTAAAACTTGGACTTTCTATTTCCTCCATACTTGTGTCTAATATCAAAACTCCAACACAATTACTCTAAATTGACGCCCACCATTCTAAGGCAAGAATGTTGTAGACATTGCTCATTTTTATTGATGTAAGACTGTCTTTGAAATAAATGGTTGTTGGAGATAAAAACTAGGTTTGAGGGGTTGATTTGATGGTTGATTTTAATGGTCAGGCTCATTGTCCTCAATATTTTTTTTGGATAAATAAAAATATATTAAATTCAAAGAAAAGGTGTACAACCAAGATTGGGTAAGCCCAATCACCATAGTCAACCATCCCTCATCCTTGGAGGCTACTTATGCCTGACACAACGAGTATACTCCCAGGGATGGTATACATGAGTTTGCACACTCCTGAATATCCACTCAATATCTAACTGTCTCTCTCCAAAGAAGCTATTGTTCCTCGCTCGCCAAATATCGTGAATCATAGAAGACAAAGCCAGATGATGGACCTTTGTCAATAGCCAACTCCCATGGTAGCATCTACTAAATACACTAAGTGGACATCTCCTGTCTTATGTAGCCAACTCTGATCCTCCTCCAGAGCTTTGCAATAGGAGGGCATCCAAAGAACATATGCTCATGTGACTCCAGCACTTGATGACAGAAAGTGCAATGTCGATCTTCTAGGTACTCCTGCTTGTCTCTAGTGGGAAGACGTCGCTGTGCCAATATCCAGAATGTGACTGCATGACTCGGCTGAACATGGTCTTCTACACCATCCAAGACCATGGTTTCTTGGGACTAGGGTGCCTAAAGAAATCATAAGCCCGAGGCACACCATCATCTCGAGAAAACCAATCCACTAACATTTGTCCGCCTTTGGTGCTCCATTTGTCGAAAGGAGAAGATCCCATACCAGGAGTAATCGCTTGATCAGCGGAGAGTCCGTGTGAGCGACCTCCCAGGACCAAACATCCGTGCGCCTTAAGTAAGTGTGATACACCCACTTTATCCAAAGCGTGCCCTCCTTGGCCTGTACCTGCCATAGTACCTTAGCCAAGAGGGCCAAGTTCCAAGCAAGCATTGCCCTCAACACACGTATGGTACAAGTTGGTAGGATAATAGTGCCAACCTAATCCAATGCTTTCAACATGCTCAACCTCTACTACTTGCCCTCAATTTTACTCAAAATTTAAAATTCTCACAAATAAAACAATAATCTTTATAAGATGCTTGATTAAGATGAACACACATGTTTGTGCAATAGTAGAGATGCTCCACGCTTGACATTTTGGACTGAGTTGACCATCTTCGAAGAGGAGAGTTGATTGATCTTCAAGATAATCTTCTTCCTTACCCTAAACTGAGGCTATGGTAGCTGTAGGATATTGAAACCCCTAACTGTGGTTTTACCTAATCAACACCAAATTGAGAGGGATAAAAATATATTTAATTGATAGAAGAAAACAATCACAATAATATACAAATATGAATAGCATGATACCTGGTGCATACTAATCAATATGTGATTAAACATTGAACTCTAACATCCATATATTTTATTAACCAAAACACATGCAATTTTTTTTTATGCAGTAAAGGCATGCATTATTTTAGCAAATTGTGCCATTGTGTCATTATAGAAGAATCTTTTGAAGTTTTTTCTTTTTCTGGTACCTATTTATCTTATGCTCCTAAACAGACAACTGTGTCTTAAATCCTTTGTAACATGTAGGAACATGAGGCAGATTCTTGCTCCTATTATACTTCGGTTGCTTGGAACACGTTTGGTCTATGAAGATGCAGATCTCTGTCTTTTGACTATACCTTATGGTTCTTCTAAGAGAGAATTAGAGTTTGCCAGTGACCTTTCCTTTCTGGACCATGCCAGTGACAGTCTTTTTGATATACTTTTGGCCATTCTGCATGGTTTGCTGAGCAGTTTCAAGCCAAGTTGGTTGAAGCCTAAGTCTGCCTCTAAGTCATCTGTGAAACCTACTCGGAATGTTTCTCCATTTGATCGTGAGGCAGCAGAGAATTTGCAGGTTAGTCCTAAGTTTCTTGCAATTATTAGGAAAATGTTTGCTAATCATTAGAAATTTTTTATAGAGGCTTATGGTTTTCAACTATGATGAACATTTATAATCTTCGACGTTCTAAGCATTCATCTAATTTGATCTCTCTTTTCACATTTATAATTGTAATTTTCTGATTTAATATCCATTGATATAATTGTAGTTTTCTGATTTAATCTTTTCTTATATAATTGTATTTTTCTTGCATCTCTCTGATTAATAGTTTCGGTAAGATATATTTACCAAATTAAATATTGCAGATTGACACAATCATGCACACTGATGAAGTCCATAATAACCCAGGAACTTAGGAAGTATAATTTTTTTTTTTTCAAATGTAATATTTTATGGGTTTTGATGAACCTCGAGTAAAGATATTGGAGAAGAAAAGGGATAAAGAGAGAGCTCCTTTGATGGGAGAGCTCATTTGACCGGTAGGATTGGTGAATTCAAATATTTGGGAAATTAAATAATTTGATATAGAAAAATGACGAAGTTCAATATACTGTATGAATTATGAATAGTATAATTAATTGATTTGATTTGTCATTATCTACGGTTCCATTTATTTATTTATTTTTTGTTATTGTTAGGTTAATCATATTATTGTTGTTATCATTTAATGAAATAATATTCTATAAATATCAAATAATATTATGTTATTAAACTAAAACTTATTGTAGTAAAGAAGCAGAAAATAAAATTATCAACTAACAACCTCCAACCCTTACAGGGTTAAGCTTTTAATATGTGCACTCATACTCAACTATCTCAACTTTTAAATTGATTATCAAAGTGTGACCTCGTATGCACATTCTTGGGGCTACTCACCCCCTTTTACAAGTTTTATCTTAACTTTTGTATCTCTTAATTTCGACTTTCCACCGACCACAAAGACATTTAATCTATCCAACCTAAGCCCTTCATCAGATAGCCTAAACCCTTCATCAATTAGCACCAGAAGGCCCTTTGTTGACAAAATGGATCTTAATGGAGCAAGGAGGCTTCTACAGCCTATGTGGCCCCATGAACTAAGTTGAGTCATGTTTGGTGGTCATCCAAAGTGAATTTCAGTGCAAACACAAACTAATCATATATATAGAACATCTTGGCATGGGATGTGACATATGCCTTGACCTTCGAAGTGCCTTTGTATTGAATTGTTGAAAACAAGTTGGATATGATTTCCTAAGTTCAATGAGAATCTTGACCACTATCCTTGCTGAAAAAACACCAATAGTGGACTACCAAAATCATATCATAATCATGGTCCTCGACACATTAAGAGCTTGAGCCTTGTACTTGGACATTGCCTTCATAGATTCATGTATTGCGCATACTCTACCCTTGCTAACCAATACCTCAAGCATTCCTAAACACTTTAATATGCTACACCAAGATTGGACTATGCCTTATTAGCTAGAATGGGAGCACTTATAGGGTGATAAACAATACACTCTTGAATTCACCTTTACAACCTGACATCTTGAGCACCCCTGGACACACTTTAATATGTTGCACCAAGATTGGGTCAGGTATGTCCTAGTCACGATGAGAGCACGATAAAACTGGCGACTTGTCCTCATGACAAGAGTTGGTGTAATCATTCCCTAAGTAAATGAATTAAATTGAATGGTTTTGATATGTTTAGTAAAGCGTTTAAATTAATTTAATATTGTGTTTGTTGATAAAGTGTGCAACTGTAGAAATATCACTTGATAGGTCAGTTGGAGAAATCTACCTTGACCTACTTGACATATAAAGAAATTTAACAAGATTCAGCAAATAGAGAAGACTAAGGAAGCCAAGGTTGATCAAAATATTTAACGGACTGTGAAGTGCAATAGATGTTGGTTGAGAAGTCTTTGAAGACCTAGGCAGATAGGGATGCTCAAGCGAGGCAGACATCGATAAGAAAGATCCATCAATGAGACTTCTTGTCAGATGAGGAAGACCCAAAAGATAGTCTTCTTGCTAGACGAGGATGAGTCAGATGTAAGGCTTTTTGTTAGATGAGGAACACTCAGAAGTGAAAGTGAGACTTCAAGGTAAATAAGGAAGACTTGGAAATGATGCATCTTAGTAGAGGAAGAGATGGAATGCATTCTAGTCTGGTTGACTAACTGAATTTGACTTGCTTGGAATGCATTCCAATCGATTGGATTGTTGATGATTTGACCAAAGACAAAAAGCTAGCAACAAGGCTTTTATGATCAACATTTCAGTCATTGATTAGAATTTTAGGTGATTGAATTTAAATAGAATAGCTTGGTGTAGGCTATCTAATGTCATCTTAAAGACTATAAATAAAGGGGCAAGAAGAGCTCAATATGAAAAAACAACCATTACACCTTGCTCTTATTCTATTTTTCATAGTATTTTATTTTAGAGACTAATGTGTGTACCTCTAAATTCATCTGTGCTTTTCTATACAACCTAGGTTTTTTTATTTTGTTATTATTATCACTGTAAAAGGCTTTTTGTAAGAGGACTTCTCTTAGGTAATGAGAAAATATATGGACATTTCTAAGTTGATTCACCTTACGAGTCTACAGGTTGTAGATTAGGAGCTTGGAGATTCTAAACCACGTTAAATGAACTCTTGTTAACATTTATTGTTTTTGCTTGTATTTGCATATCTAATTAATTTACTAAAGCTTTTCATTCGAGGTTAATTGTCTTCACACATTTTTGCTCCTATTCATCCCCTTTAGTTGTGTTATCGGTGGTCCTGACAAGCGGTTTCCTAGTATGGACTTTTAGATATTGGACTAAACATCCAACCAAAATTGTTGACTGTTTTTCCTCCAACTTCAACCATCTACAATTTTCATTTGACAAGTGGAAGATGAGGATGGAGTATTACATCAAGATAAACTTCAAATGTTGAATAATTATTAGAAAAGATTCAAAACACTAAAAAATAAAGAGGGGAGAGCTTTTAAAAAGAAGTGAACCAAAGAACAAATCTGAAAATTTGAGACAAATAAAAATGTAACACTATTAATAGATATTTTATCAAACAAAATGTTGTGTAGAATGTTGGTGCAATTGTGCCTTAAGTGGTCGATCTTGAGTTTTGATATTTGTGTAGAGTGTTTAAGTTACGTCTTACATTGTGATTGATATATGTGCTTATGTTGTGCAAGAACTTGATAGGACACACGGAGCTTGTAGAGGTCATGACTCGACGAGATCGAGTGCTGATGATGACTTACATGGCCAAGCAGAGATTAAAGAAGATTGTATGAGGCAACCGAAGGACCTCAAGATGAGAAGTACTGAGGTATTGTTAGAGCAACTCATAGAACATGACTTTATGTAGGTGAAGCATGAAGGATGACACACAAAGCGAACCAAAAGTTCGGTGGATCGAAGGGACAATTAACTTGATATGAGACAATCGGAGTGGTGAAGTGAAGCTATAAAGGGTAAATTTTGTTTGAGGGTGAGAGTTGAGAGACTTCTATTATAAGGAGAGGGTAATATTCAATTTAGGCGAAGCGAGAATCAATTTTTAGAATATGGCAGTTAGAGTTTCAGTCGATTGGAGAACTGAGTCGACTAAATAGTTAATTTAGGCTAATCCAACGAGTATAATATTTTTGTTTATGGCTGAGTTTACTAGGTAGTCAATTGATTTGTGGTCACTCGACTGTTGAAGAATTCATCTCCTGATGCAACAATAAGAAAGTCGGAAGGACCTTTTGATTTGACAAAGCTGAGCTACAATGGCTAAATGAACCTAAGGGCTATAGTGAACTATTGTCGGGATCGATAAATTGAGATTGTTAGATGCTAGAAGGGGGGGGGGGATTGAATAACAATTATGCTTTCAATTATAATTCCAACTATCCTTGCTACTATCTTTAGTAAGGTCACATAAGTTAGTGTGGCGGAAATAAAATAAATATAAAAGCAAGTTTATCAATTGCTAACACAAGCTGCTTATGTGGTTTGGCAGGCCCAAATGCTAGAGGAGTGATCCACCTGTGGATTACTTCTATAAAGCTACTATTTTTCTCCTCGGTCAACTATTGATGGTGGAGAAACCTCTTACGCTATGCACAATTACAAGAATACAAAGAGGAAAGATTTACGAGAATAAAAGAGACTTCTAATAGAATTTAACACACTATTTCGCCAACCTTCAAGCCTCATTGAGCTTCCCTTTTATATAGCTTTCAATACTATATTCTTCATTTGTTGTAAGTTGAGCTATCGCAAATTAGTTGATTGGAGCCACCCATCCGTCGACTACCTCCACGGTAGCCTTAAGTCATCAATCATTGCAGCGTAGCTTTGTCAAATGAATAATTCCTTGCTTTCCTATTATAGCATTCATCCATTGTATCCTAGGATCAGTTGATTACCTATAAGACTAGTCGATTGCTCAGTTGACTCGGCTTTAAACCAAAACATTATGTTTGCTAGCTACCAAGCTTGCGTCGACTTCTTAATCGACTTAGTACTCATTCAATTGATTAGATTAACTCAATTGTCAACTGATCCTAGCCTCCAACTTGAATAGAAACATTCATACATTTTTTTTGTTGCTTGATGCTCTCAAGTTGACTAGTCGAATGACTCAACCGCTAGTTGACTAAAAGCACCCTTTAGTCGACTAGATTATTGGCTATAACCATTCTAATGATTGAGTCCGCTTAATTTGTGATTATACTCTTGCTCATGTATACATGTCTCTTAATTCTCATAGTTCACCTAAGCTCCACAGTTGTCTCCCATTAGGTTACTTGTCCTTTTGATGTATCATGCCTTCGGCTCATTCTGTGTGCCATCTGTCACACTTAACTTATATATTGCACCTCCATCATTTGCCATCAATGTTGGCTTCGATGCTTCGGACTTTGAGCCACCGAGTTAACAACTTGGCGCGCAAAGTCATCCTCCAACCTTCTCTTATCTTTCAAGGATCTCTAAGCCACTAAGCATGTCACCTTGATTGTGCGAGGTCATTATCTATATCATCACCCGAGCTCGTCAAGCACGAGCTTTCCAAGCTCTATGTTCATTCTACAAGTCCCTGCACACTCAAATCTATTTAACAAATCAAAATTCAGCACCTAATTTAAACCCTTTGCATAAACATTAAAACCTAAAGTCAAACTTGATCACTAAGGGAACGATTGCACAAATAGAAAAATCTATTATATTTGAAATCATAAATAATGAACCCTCAATCTCACTCGATATTTGTAAAAATTATTTGTAAAAAAAAACATCATTGTTCCTTCAAGTCCTAAGGCCTCGACGATGGAAGGTCCTCGAGAATGGAAATTAAGGCTAAATTTAAAAATCACATAATATGTTTTTAATGCGGAGAAAATGAAAATTACAATAGTAAGTGTCCTCGGATAAAGAAAGAAATGATCAAAGACAAACCTAATCAAGCCACTCATGTAATGAAGTCAAGACCACATGATATGCTTACATGTGTAACAAGACCATTATCATATCAAGTGTTCACTTATGAAGGAAGTAAAACCAGGTAAGGAATAAGGTGACAATTTTAAATCTTAGTTTTAAATTACAAGATAACTCTTTTAATGAAACCAAAAAATCTTATAAACTCATGTGAACCAATAACAACAACAATCAAGCCTTTGTCTTGCTAAGTGGAGTTGGCTTTATGGATCCTCTTATGCTATTGGGCTCGGCCCTACTATAACATCATATATATTTAAATGAATTTTATCTTATTTTATAATTGTTAAGCGAGTCTTCTTTCGTCTCTTTTCTCTATTAATGTGCGTATTTGTCATAACTTCACATCGCCTAATTGGGGCATTTATTGGACGCCTAAGTACAATACCTATGCTATCTTAAATGTGCCTTGAAAATTTTCCTCAGTATGTGCAATCCTAATTTTCTCGCTAATGTTTTCGTTTCTTATTTTGTTTATCCTCGTATGTTCGTACATCCACTTTAACATCTTCATATTTGAGACTCATATTTGATCGCGTGCTCGATTCATAGTTTAACATTCAACTCTATATAACATAGTAGTTCTAATCGCCATTTTGTAAAACTTTCCTATAAGCTTTAAAAGTACCTTATGATCACAAAGAACACTTAATGCTTTCCTCCATTTCAACCATTTCACTTCTATCCTATGTAAAACATCTTTATCAACCCCTTTATCCTTTTGCAAAAATGATTCTAGATACTTAAAGCTCTTAGTTACAAGTAATTCATCATCTTCTAGCTTAACAATTGCCTTGCTACGTCTAATACTACTAAACTTAAATACCATATATTCTATTTTTACTCCACTAAACCTAAAATCATTTACTTCTAGAGATGCCCGCCAAAATTTGAACTTAGCCTTTATACCGTGACGTGTCTTTATCTGTAGACAACATGCACCATGATAGCATGTCTTAGATGTGTTCAGTGAGTTGATCTATGACTTAGTATAAAAATGTATGAATTTAGAGCTAATCCGTAACCCTATCTTTATAGGAAATAATTCAATTAATCTACCTAAAGTCTTTACTCTTGTCATTACATCCTCTTATATCCTTGATTATTTCAATATACACTTGCTAACTCCTTTCTTTTCTAGGTTTCTCCATATAATTTCTCTCAAGACTCTGTTAGAAGTTTTTTGTAGGTCAATGAATACCATGTGTATACTTTGCTTCTTTTTTCTAAACTTCAATTAGTTGTCTGAGAAGATGTATAATTTTTATCGTCGACCTTTCAAGCATAAATTCAAATTAAATTTTGTTCACCAAGCTATGGCCGGTTCCAAACCCGAATAAAAGAGGGTTACGTTAAGTTGCCAACCAATGTCAAACAAAAGCAAATGCTTTGTATGAAACTCAAGCGAACCATTTAGAAAATTAAATTTAAGATCAAAACTTAATAACATGGAAGACCCTAAAATAATTTACAAATGAGTCTAAAATATTGAATATAATTTCGGAAAGTCAAAGGACCATTTATGACAATCCATCTAGGTTACAAATCCATGCTTAAGGCCAATATACCATCCTATAATAGGGTTCATTTAAATACAATGCAAAGTCACATGAACCCTTTAAACTAAAAAGTTATTTAGGGAAGTTATTTTTAGTGAATACTTACGAAACCCGGTGAGGACCATAAACTTTTGGATTCCAAAAGTGTGATAACGAATTTAAAATAAATGGTTAACTTTAGTTGACACATTAAGACAGATTCATGCATAATGAAAAATGATTTATTATTATTTTTTTGTTTGTGTTTTACCTATTCTTTAAAATGCATGTTTAAACTTTTTGAAATTGGAACTTGATACATATATTAGTTTTCAAATATTTTTAGAAGTGATGGATTGTTTAAGGTAATTATTTGATGGATTTTTCAAATTTAAACATCAATCTTGTTGTTACAAATTTATAGAAAAATAGAGTAGTTGTACTTGATACTAAAGTGGAGATCAATAAGTTTTAAAGCATATTTTAACGTATTATCATTTTGCAAAACTATAAAGCTTTTATGCAAAAAATCATCTTGCCCAATATATTTGATAACATTACTTGTCTTTGTAAATTTTTGTGTTTTCCAACTTATGTAAAATATTTAATGAATTGTGTAGGATTGGCTACAAATTTAGTTAGTCAATTGAGATAAAAATAAGTTAACTGTGAACTGTTCTTGTGAGTAGTCGATTACATAGGCATTTTAGTAGATTGAACTTAGTCAAAAAACATCAAGTGATTTTTTAATGGTTTTACCTCAGAAATTGTAAAAGGTTCCAGAACTACTGAACTTAAATATTTTTTATTTTTTGGAATTTTGTTTGTGCAAAAATAATATTTTTAAAGAGGAGAAACAAAATAAGGTGGAGGGATAATAATTTTATGCTTAATTACATCCTTTGATTTGCATTCTAATTTTTTATATACTTTTAACCTAATTTGTGTATCTTAAATTTTTCCCTATTTTAATGATTGTCTTTTTTTTGTATGTGTGTCAAAGGGGGAGATAATGTCCAGTTTAAGTTAAAACCTTTCATTTTACCCTAATGACTTGGGAACACATGTTTTATCATCCAAGTGGTTTTGATGTGTTTTACAGAATGTTTAAGTTAGGTCAATGTTGTGTTTGCTAATGAGGTTTGTCAACTGTTACTCTAATGACTTGGGAACATGTATATTTTATTCTCAAATTTAAATGGGTTATTAAACAATAAAAAAGAAAAGAAGATGAGAGTTGTAGAGATGAAAATGTTAAGGTAGATGTGCGGATATATAAGGATAAACAAGATAACAGATAAAAATATTAGAGAAAAGTTGGGGTTGCGCTTATTGAAGGAAAACTCTTGGAGATACGTTTAAGATGGTACATACATGTGCTTAGATGATCAATAAATGCTCTTGTTAGGCGATGTGAAACTATGACAAATGTCCATATTAAACTAGAAAGAGGAAGACTAAAAAAGGCCTAGTTAGTAATAATAAAATAAGATAACATTTATTTAAATATAAATGATGATATATTTAAATAAATATATCATCATTTATATTAGGGGTTAGAGCCTAATGATATAGAAGGATTCATATAGCCGATTCCATCTAGTGGGATAAAGTTTGATTATTGTATTAAACAATCAAAAGGGGAAGATTGATGGTGCAATCATGTTCTAAGTGGTTGAGTTTGACCAAGTGGGTTTGATGTGTTTAACAACACATTTAAGTTAGGTTAGTGTATATTTGCTGATGAGTTTTGTCAAGTGTGCTGGTGTAAAAATCTTAAAAGGTGTGGGAGGTCTAAGTAAGCTAAGGTTGATTGAATACAATTTTGAGCAGATGTTGGCAGATAAGGAAGTATAACACAAGTTGGGAGATGGAGTAGGTTAAGGTTGATTGACTACTTAACAGATAGAGGAAAAGTATAGCAAGGCCTTGGTAGATGGAGATGCTTGAGCAAGGTAGTTGACAATAAGGAAAAGTTGGAAGTGAAGTGAGACTTCTTAATAGAGGAATAGAGGAATACCTGGAAGAGAGTTCTAGGCAAATGAGGAAGCTTTTTGGTAGAGGAAGACTTGGAGGCAAGGTGAGGCCTCTTGGTAGGTAAAGTCTAAGTGAGTCTTGAGAGATTACAAATAACCTATGATGTTGGGTTTTTCACGGACTTTTATTTTGGCATGAATTCAACTAAGAAATAGGTGTTTCAGGTCGTAGTCAATTTATTCAATTGAGAATATATGAGTTGGCAAAATAATTAACTTGAGATGTTCTGCTTGCTAATAGAATAGAATAGTTTTTTTTAGTTGAGTTGATTGGGTAGGAGTCTAATTGATTGGATTGATTTGAGCTGACAGGGAAATCAACTAAAGAGTTGTTTGAATTTGAAAATTAGACTTTTTGATCTTATTTAGTCTAGTCTATTGAGATTTACGTTGACTAGAATAGAGTAGGAGGAGCTTGACTTACAACTATTGTTGCAATGGAAAAGCCACCATTATACTGCTCCACTATCCACTATGTTCTTATTGTAATTTTTTTTATAAGGAGATGACTTCTTTACATCACTAAAATGGAGCTATCTTCGCCATAATATAATGAGATAGGGCCTTTGCCTCATCATTAAAAAGGATATTTTTAAAGAGCTTCCTCTGCCTATGATAAAGACAAAATATTATGGGCTTTTTGAGGAGTGTCTCGCCTTACAAATTCAAAGGTTGTGGACTAGGAATCTAAGGTTTCAGAATTGTTTTAAATGAACTCTTGTTAACATTGCTTGTTTTTTATTTTATCTTATGTTTGCTATCTTTCTAACGCATCTTTATTAATAGTTTTCCGCTCCTTTTCACCCCCTCTACATGTGAAACCGACCTTATCAATAAGATCCTTAGAAGCTATACACAAGTTTTGATAAGTTGTCCATCTACGACCATACAAGGGTAGATTTTCTTTAGTTGGTGAGAGTGTTGAGATTGTGTAACGTCTAGAAGGGTGGTTGAAAGACTATTCCTGAAATTTAAAACTTTTTTTTTTAAATTGCTCTTGCAAATGCAAAGCCTTAATCACAATGTTTGTTGAAAAAAGAGATTGGCAACAAAAAAGTACAATAATGATGACAAGAGGATTTTACGTGGTTCACTAGCCCCTAAACTCCGACTCCACGACGACTTATTAGGCAAGAGTCACTCGTATTCACTAAAGGAAAAACATTCTCCTCTCCAAAGGTGGAGAAACCTTGTAATACAATAGAAAATGAAGAATAATATAACCTATAACTTGAATGTAGTGTACATGAGAAGTTGTCTGAAGTACCTTTGCTTGATATTTATAGGGTGAGAATGATCACCAACAGTTAACTGATTTGGTCTTAACAGTTGATTGATTCATTATTCTTGGAACTCTATTTGTAGCGACTATTGCTCAATCCTTACTCTATCCAGTTGACTCAATCCCTGTCGTCAATCCCTATTCCTACTTTAGTTGACTCAACTGCATTCCAATCGACTATTCTTGATCAAACTTTGACATGGTCCACTGGACCGTTTTATCTGGATCACAATCAATTCACTTGGATCTTGATTGGTTTTCCTGTTGACTGTGTCATTAGTCAATTATATATACTATGTTATTAGTCGACTGGCCCAGATCGACGAGTGATCTATTCCTTTGGATTTTGAGTGGTTCTATCTTTACTACGTCATTAGTCAATTGTTCTGTACCCTTAATTGACTAATCTAGATAACCTTCATTAGTCGACTCATATCTCCAGTGAAAAGCTTATCTTGCAGAGTTAAAGTTAACAACCCCCATTTCTGGTTGAATTCAAACATACTAGTTGAGCCACATGACTCTCGTCGACTACTTTATCATCACTAAGAAAAGAACAGAAACCCTTTGTGCTTGTTCTTCAAGCAATAAGTTGTCAGTTGGCCACATCATCAACACAGCTAACTAATTGATTATTCTCGATCTTGCTTAATTTTAAGCAATCTCGTCAAGTTCAAGGTATAGAACACATGACTCTGGCCGAGTCTGTGCCAAAGTAGAAAACTTCTACCTAAAACCAAAATGTATTTCTCTTGAACTCTCATCTCACGTCTTTAAGTTGATCCTGCTTCATATCTCGAGACTTCCTCGACAAGCTTTCAACTTTTAAGTCCAGGTAAATTGAGCTATCATCCACATGTAGATGTTTTTCAACATTCGTCAAATTGCCAAGAGATCCATCTATGAGACTTCCATTTGCTAAGAGCCTCCATCCCTGGATGTTCTTGCCAAGCATTATGTCCTCTTTGACTGGAGGGATTCATGCCAAGCATCAATTTCTTCTTGACTTGTCAAGACTTCACCTTCAAGGAGCTCACCTTTGGGACTTCATGACAAACATATGGTCCTCAACCTGCCCGGACTTTACTTGCTAGGAGCTCACCTCCAAGACTTCATTGTCAGACATTCTATAGGACTTCAAAGTTGCCAAGATTTTGCTCCATCTGCCAAATTGCAATTGCAGTTAATGTCTAAATTTTGCAATTGCACAGTTGACATAAGACATAAGTAATTAAATAAGTCCAATAAATCGGTTATTGTCTAATCAAGTCAGTTTTTTCTAACCTAAATATTATGTCTCTGGTTTAGCCCACCACATTAAAATTAACCCAACTCAAGTTTGATTGCATCAACAACCTCCCCCTTAAGTCAAGCTTTCTGTAGTTGTGTTCATGTAGAATCTCCTCAATTGCACTAACAGAGAGTACTCAATTCTCATCAGATCTTATTAAGGCTTGGACAAAGCATTATTTAGAGTATGATCCACCAGTATAGAGCGGCAATTAGATGACTATAATATTAAGAAAAAGTAAAGAAGTTTTGTTTGTTAGAACTAACAAATCTTTGTGTAAACTTATACTATGCAGTCCTACTGAGCTAGAAGTATGGTAATGTGATGTCTCTCGGATTATACAAATATAGCCGTCAAAACTACTCCATAATGGGGAGTTTATGACAAAGGATCATATTTGGATCCGGGCGTAGTGAGAGGATTAACATCCTTAGTTGATCCACTAATTACACTCTCTCCTTGGTCTAAGAGAACTAATTCATGTAACTTCATGACTGGCTAAAAGGAGCACCTCTCAGTTTCAAAACCTTCTAAGATATCACCAATATCACCATGCTCCTATCCCTGGTTTCACCTTCAGATTGGGTTTTACCCTTCTGAGGAGCCTCTCCAATCTCTATACCATTTGCAGCCAAAGGAGATGTACCCATGTCGTTTAAAGTGTGCCAAGAGTAGGTTAGGTACCCACCCTCATCCATAGTTATCTCAATTTCTGAAGCCTAGATTTAATTGTCAGAGTTTATCCACGTTGAGCTCATTCCTGGTGCTGCATGTTCTGTTTCAGGTTCCAACCTAATCCATGAACTCCCAGCCGCTACTCAATTTGTCTTTCCACGAGTTGCTGAACAAGTCTGGTTTATCCGGCTGACACCCCACATTTATTATAATACATAATTTTTCTATAACAATCCTAACCCTAAATCCTAAGTGCCAAATTCACAAAAGGTTAAAATTTAAGGCCGAGATTCAAATTTATCCTTCTAAATGGTTTAATCCGTTCAATATCTGTCTGTAATAACAATTTAAACTTGTCTAAATGGTTAAAATATTCATTTTTGGACAACATCTAAAATATCTTCTTGTTCAAATATGAACTCAAAATTTCCCAATTCAGTTGTTTATATCAACTATACAACAACAACAACAACCAAGCCTTATCCCACTATGTGGGGTCGGCTATATTCAACTTTGATACCGTCTTATCCCATGTCGTATTGGGGTCACCATATATTTCTCCTAATGCTTGTACTTCTCCTACCTTCTCCTTAAATATGTTTTGATTAAATATGTTTATATCAACTATATTGATTAAAATTCTGCTAAAAGTTACTGTTTTAAATCTAATTTAATAGCAAATCATGTTTAAGACCATTATAAATAGAAATTAATTAAATATATGTTTCTTTTTTCACTTTTTTGTGCTTGGATAATGTAGTCAGAAATTAATTAAATATAAAATTAACATTCTTGATTCTGATTGGAATAGGTCATTCTTACAAGCTATGTTGTGGACCATGAATTTCCCCTTTCTTGTTTTTTACCTGTCCGATAGATTCAACTGGTTGAGTCTTAACATGGTGTCTTATATATAATACCTGTTGGATAGATTCCACGGGTGGAGTGATAACATTTTGTCTTATATTTGTACATGTGGTACAACTATACTTCTCCAAACTAAGTTGTAACATTTTTGAATCAAAACTGAGGATCATGAATGCTTCGTTGCATGAACGTATGGAAGAATTGTGGTTTTCTGGAATGTTATGGAGACATCAGTATTACTTCCATTGAAACCATGGCCAATTTTTTGGTCACTCTTGATTACTTAGGTCTCTTCCCTTCCGCTATCATTCTGCACCCATCGAATAAATGTCACCCACAAGATTTTTTCTAGATGGGGCCTTGCATAATCAGTTAGATGGTGATGATAACATTATTGAGGTAGCATCCTTTATTGTCCACTTCCTCATATCTTAGGCAATGCTTGCAAAAGGATTTATGGTCCATGAAGAAAAGCACTCCTTTTACCAACCTATCTACGTGGTTCAGTAACTCAGGACCACGTACTTCCTCATTTCTTTTCTATTGGTCCTGTAATCCTGCCCATCTGCATCTTCTTTGAGACACATCACTACCATCTACGTAGGAGAGGCTGCCCATTTCTACGACGATATCCTTTGTTGGGCATCCATTGCCACTGCTATACCCACAATGTCGATAGTTGGGTTTACAGGCTTGCAATATCCTATGATGTCACATGGTCTCATTTCAGCATGCCGCCCTCTTCATAGTATTTGCCTTCATCCTTCTTACTTTTCTAATTCATTATTCTGTTATCACAATCTTTCTCATCTATGCGCCTACATCTATTCTCGCTAGACTTGGTCACTTTTGGGATTGGTTTCTCCTTCATCCTAGACCTCCACTGTCTCCAACTTTTTACCACTAACACCTTTTCTCCTTTTCGGCTTGTTTCACCTGGATGTTGTCTCAATTAATCCATCCTCTGTGAGTCTGTCATGCAGATGTGGTTATTCTCTTCTCTAATCTGGTTAAGAACACAACATTTTCCTCTAGTTATTTATTATTTTTATATAGAGGCATGGCTTTCTAGCCATTAAGCAATATAATAGAAAACAAGTCATTTAATAAACTACTAGGGATCTGCTATTCAGCAACGAAGCACATAGTTGAAAATTGATATATATATAAAATATATATTATATATCCTTTGAGGGCAAGTCGGATTTACATCTATTGAGAAAAAACTATGAGAGACACGTTTAAGACGGTATGAACATATACTTAGACGACCGATAAATGCTTTAGTTAGGCGATGTGAAACTATGACAAATACATAAATCAAACAAGGAAGAGGACCAAAAAAGACTTGATAAGCAATAATAAAACAAGATAAAATTTATTTAAGTATAGATGTTGATATAGTAGGGGATAGAATCCAATAACATAAAAGGATTCATATAGATGATTGGTTGTTGTTGTTGTATATCCTTTGAGATTTAATTAATAGGTATTGAAAATTAAAAATCTTGATTTCTAATGTTCCTAATTTGTAATGATATCTTAGGTAGTGTTTGCAATTATGAAGCCAGAAAATAAAGAGTTGTTTCTGTTTCAGCTCTATATTTGTGATTTTCTAGTCAAAAATCTTCCAAGGTCTTTATTTTATATCAGAGTTAGAATAGGCATGCTTATGTTAGTGGGAATGAATGTGTATGTGTTTTGTTGTCTGTGCTTCATGTACAATACTAATAGTCATGCAGCAAATTGCTACGATCTCAGTTGCTGTTTACGATTCTCGTGGTGTTGCTGTTTTCATCTAGCCATTGCAACTCTTTTGTTTAATTGGCTATTATTTCTTAGTTATCTAGTCTTCTTGTTCTTCCTATAGAAATAAAATCCTTTTTGTTTGTATAGTGGATGGTGCTGTATCAGAATGTTTTGCCAGTTTCTAATGAAATGTACAAATGCTCATTTACAATTGGAAAGTTGTCTTGCTGGTTGTGGGGTATTATTTTGTCATTCCTGATTATATCATACTCCGACTGTTGCAGAATGAGCTAGATCGTTTGGAGATGCCAGCAGCAATTCGACGTCGTATTCAATCAGCCATGCCAATACTAGCACCATCTCTTCCTTTGTCGATTCCTTGCCATCTTCCAATTTTGTCTCCAGCTGCAGTCACATCCCTTAGTCCCAGCACACCAAATTCTGGTATTTACCAAAGAGGCATTCTGGCTCGCATCTCTAATAATTTCTCTAGCAGAAACAAGAATTCAGCCTGGCAAGAAATGGAAATGGATATTGATCCCTGGACTTTACTAGAAGATGGCACAAGTTGTGCTTCAGTCTTGATCGGTAGCAGCAATACTTACACAGGTAATGCTAGTGGAGATCATAGCAATCTCAAGGCTTGCAGCTGGCTCAAAGGTTCTGTAAGGGTACAGAGAACAGACCTTACTTATATTGGGGCCCTTGATGAGGATATCCAGCTGAGCTGACCATGAATAGACCACTTTACTTTGATTTGACTGAAAAAATAGGGTGGTGGTATAATTATGGATTTGTGGTTTAGATACTGTGATTGTGGGGCCAACATTTTACATTTAAAACATCCACCCAGATAGATTAGCAACCACCCTGATTTTGCTGCTTAAGCTTGAGTTGTACATAAGTGTTCAAGTAAAATGCCCCTCCGGAATGGAACCCCAATCCATTTGAATCATTCATTCCGTTGCCATTCTGTTTTGTAATGTGACATTGTGACGTTGTAACATTAGAAAACAAGCTTTGGGAATTATCATTTGGCCGGTGAATCGTGATTTGTACATTACTATCTTTTGTCATTGTGCTACTGTCCTAATATAATATTTGCCGTTGCCTTTGTTTGCACCTGACATGAGTTAGCCTTCGAAAAGTTGTCTGACACGACATCTCAGCTCATGCCAGGCTATATAATATTGCAGTTTTGCTACAATATTTTCTTGATTGTTAGAAGCATGCAAGACTAGTACATAGCTGAGCTATTCTTTGGTTGTTAGAAGCAAGGCTTTTATCCTATTGTTATTTTGAAGCAGGCAAAAACAATATATTTTTGAGACTTCTTTGTAGACTAAAATATGCTACAAGACCCCTTGAGACAATAATTTGGTTATGAGAACGGGAAGAGTTGTTGAGCAATGCAAGATTTACTACAATAAAACAAGCTCCAGAGATGAAAAAAGTTGATCTAAGAACTTGATTTTATCTATAATTAAGATTAGTTTTTTCGGCCGGAGTAGCATTAGATTGTTCATGAAATTCAAACTCGAAAAATAATTCATCAAATTTTACCTTAGAAAGATTCATTGAAGTTTTGTAAGCATCCATCATTGATGTCCATAAGGTGTTTCTCAAAAATGCTTTTAATGCATCTTATTATGTCGTGATTTTCGATTGATTATCCGATTGAGTGTAGGCCATTGAGTAGATCTTGGATTCGGGCGTGAAGCTAACTTGCTGATTCTCTATCTTGCATTTTTATGTTATACAGTTTATTCAAAACCAAATTTCTCTTACATATTTTGGTATTGGATGTTCCTTCGTGTCGCTCAATTAGCTTTTTCCACAAATCCTTACAGTTGATGAAGGGTTTGACTAGGTTGAGTTCCTCCTTGGTCAGGCCGTATTGGAGGGTTTGAGTCATTTTAGCATCGGCTTCGATCTTTTTCTTCATTGAGTTGTCCCATTTATTGCACTCGAGCAATAAGCCATCTTCGTTAGTGGAGAGCGTGAAT
The DNA here is from genome assembly GCA_038050645.1 of Hedychium gardnerianum. Lineage (NCBI taxonomy): Eukaryota > Viridiplantae > Streptophyta > Magnoliopsida > Zingiberales > Zingiberaceae > Hedychium > Hedychium gardnerianum. Next base: position 8,361,756 of record JBBUKS010000029.1, read on the forward strand.
CCAGTTTGGATCATGATTCACATCTCGACTTGAGTTTTTAGATGGAACTCCATCTGACCCTTCTAGTACTCAAAATCTTCGCCAGATAACCAAGGCGGTCGAGCTGTGCTATAGCATTCTTAATGGACCATAAGACTTGAAAAAAAACTAGAACGAAGAAATGCACTAAGACTTGGTTTTGGATTATTAGTGCGAGAGAAAGAGAATAAACAAAAAACCTAAAAAATAAAGAGAAGAAAAAATGCTCGAACTGTGGTTGCATCAATTCAGAGTTCTCCTCCTTTGATACCAATTGCTCCCACTCTGATACCAACTGTAGGATTGAGAAAACGCTAGGGGGAGGGGGTGAATAGCGCGTTTTACTTGTTCATGTTTTTTTTGCAAACTTCTTTTCCTGTTTTAGAAAGTACGTAGCGAAAATAGAGAGAAAACAAAACACAAGAACACCCTTGTTTTTACTTGGTTCATAGTCTGTGTTGCTAGTCCAAGGCTCGTGATCGTTGACTACTTCTGATGGACAGTCCACTAATGTCCTCTTTCTCAAGGTTTGCCTTTTTACAAAAAAATAAGGAACGGTAACACATTTTCCATTCCTTTATAAAATTCGAGTACAAAAGACAATATGAAACACAAGTTAATACCGACAATAAATAACTCTAAAGGTGAGCACAGTTGTCGGAGCAGTAGGTCATCATGTCATCGACGTTTTGGAGCAAGACTAAAGTTGGAGCACTTGAGCAAATGGATTGATTGAGATGCCTTGGCTCGATGACTTTTATCGTGTAGTGAATCAATCTAATCCTATCGTGTGACCACCTGTGCCACAGCTCAGATGCTTCCCAGGGGGTGCCATGGCCTGGCCGTGACAATTCGGCACGGTCGTGGTTAATTTTTAGTCCAAAACAGTGCCCGACATGGACCCCCCTTGTTGGCGGGCCCATGTTAGCCTCCGGTTTAACACTGCAGATCAATCTTAAAATGATCATAATTTTTGGCTCGATTAGAGTTTTGGGGCGTTCGAACTATCAAATTGAAGATAATTTCAAGATCTACAACTTTCCTTCAAAGTCCAACTTAAGAAAACCTGATCTAAGGGATTAAAATATGATTTTGGTGGAGCAAATAGTACTTGACACGGACCCCCCATGTTGGCGGACATGGCCTGTGTCAGCCTTGGTTCAGACTGCAAACTGAATTTCTAATGACCATAACTTTTTACTCAGTTGAAGTTTTAAGGTGTTTGACCTATCAAATTGAAGATAATTTCAAGCTCTACAAGTTTGGTTCAGAGTCCAACAAGAGAAAATGAGGTTTAATGGGTGAAAAACTGATTTTGGTGGAGCCCAACCAAAGGGATAGATATGGAAAGTTTAGGGCAGGTATAAAAGGGTTAAGGAAACTCTTGCTTGACTCATCTTGGACTAGGGGGCTCCTCCCCCTTCCTTGGAGAGGGTTTTCCCCCTTTTGGGGAAACCCTAGAGCAGTCATCTTCTTCCATCAAGATGATCCATCCATCTTTAGAGCAAAGATTTCTTCCGAAGATATTTCTTGCAAATATCGCTAAACATTTCTTCCTCTCAATTTTCTATTTTGGATTATAAGAATACTTCTTTTATTATTTTTGTGTAGTAATTCTTTTACAATGGAGTAGATTCTTGATTTTAGGATTAGAGAGTAGCCATATTGATAAATCTATAGAGTTTGTATGTTTTCTATTTGATGTAATGCTTATTTATGGTCCGGATCTATTGATTTAACACAATCTTGATTCCAAAAGCACAAGATTCGTATCCCATAAGGATTTGGGGAAGGACCGAAAGGAGAACCTAATCTTTTGACTTGTAGAACCCCAAAACATGGAGAGTCGACTATGAAGGTAGATCGGTATGCCATGAGAAGTAATAGATTGCCTTAGATCTTAACCGATCGATTCCAATTTGAAGCCATACAGTAAGAGTAGGCATCTTGAGGGTTGTGGGATCATGTGACAGAGATCTCCTTAGGAAAGCAATCCCTCAGCTTTGTCGCTTTGAAAGTAAAGGACAATTGGAATTAAAACACCGGTGTAGTTCCAAAAGTTTACAGCGGATACATAGGGTAGTCTACTTATATAAATAATCATTGAGGATAGGGAACCAAACATAGATTAAGTGTTTACAATTATTGAGGTGAAATCGAAGTCCTAGAATCATTTCCCCCAATCAATTCTTTACCTCGATGATCTTCCTCACTATCTCTTTCCCTCTCTCTCTCAACTCTCTCTTGCGCTCGGCTTACTCTCTCAACCCTTCTCCTCTTGCTCTCTCAACTCTCCCTTTTGCTCTTAAGCTCTAGGTCGTGACTCCAACAACCCTTCGATTATCTAGATAACTAGCTTCATAAACTCAATTAGTGTTTAATCAACAGTCCCTGTGGATCAATATTTTATTATTTGACGACATTCTGTGCACTTGCGGATTGCACACATCAAGTTTTTAACGTCGTTACTAGGGACTGTTTTGATTAACATTAATTGATTAGTGATTTAGTCAATTGATATGCATAGATTATATATATTTTTATGTATTATTTGACGCACATCTACTTATATTTCATGAGTATAATTTATATTTATTGCACCCTATTTCATTATTAGAGCATACTTCTACTCTTTTAGTTTGGAGAATTGCTCTTTGCGTGTTTTCATTGGTAGGACGCGTTTTGGAACGAAAATGGAGCAAAAATAAAAATTAGAGCAGCAAAGGAGAACCCCAGCAGCCAGGCCATGCCTCACAGGCATGGCCGTGCCTCAGCTCTACCACGACCATGCCTCACAGGAACTGCCATGCCTCAGCCTCAGCAGGACCTAAGGCCACGACCGTGCTCAGAGACACGATCGTGTGAGTCTCCCTGGGACTTCTCAAATAGGGGTCATGCCATCCAGGCACGACCGTGCCTTGCCTCCATTGTTTTCTCACACATGGCCATGCCATCCAGGCACGGTCATGCCTCTAGATAAGAGAACATCAAGCCATGGCTGTGCTTTCAAAGCACGACCGTGTGAGCTAGAAAGTAGGGGTCGTGTCGGATTCTGAGTAGCCTGCAGACCAAAAGTAAAATGACTATAACTTTGCGCTCGATTAGAGTTTTGGGTTGAATCAGCTTCCAGAATGTAGATAACCTCAAGATCTGAAACTTCGTTTCAGAGTGCAATAAAAGAGTCTACCATCTAGATATGATAAAAGGCACGGCCGTGTCTCCCAAACAGAAGCCGTGTCCCATGCTCCACCCAAATTTGCAGACCAAATTTTGAACCACCATAACTTTCGACTTAGTTGGAGTTTTGGGATAAATCGACTCTCAAATTGAATATAATTTCAAGGGTTACACCTTTGGTTCAGGACTTAACCCAAGATAAAGTGGTCTAATGGGTGGAAAACCAATTTTGGCAGAGCTTAACAAATGTGATAGATCTGGACAATTTTGGGGGAAGTATAAAAGGGTGAAGCAAACCCTTGCTTGAACCATCTTTTGGTTTGGGGTTCATCCCCTCACCTTGGGGAAGGGTTCTCCCTTTAGGGGGGAACCCTAGAGCTTCCATCTCCTCCTCCTCGATGATCCATCCACATCCGGAGCAAGGAAACATCTCGAAGACAAAGACAACGCCTCGATAAGCATTTCTTCTCCTTCTCCATTCTCAAATTTGGGATGTAAGAATGCTATTATTCTTATCTTCAATTTGTATTCCTTTTGCTATGGAGTAATCTCCCCATTTCTAGTGTTCGGGAGTAATTATGATGTGTGATTGATGTATGAACTATGTATATGCTATTTCCTTGTTTAATGAAGTGTTTATGTCTTGTTCTATATGTATTGTGCCTACTACATGTTTGACGAAATGTGTATGTGAGTAATGCAGGTAGAAGTAAGGGATTCACCTTTATGTTGAGGTTGCTACTAGGTTGGATAACTGGGGGATCCTTAGTGATAGAGAACACTCATTCAACTGGACATACATACCCTTAGTGACAAAGGGTATCGATACTTACCCACTTCCTAGAGTAAAAAGACTTTGCCATATAGGCTATTCCTTTCTAGGACATTCTAATGGTATTCAATTCTGAAATCTAATTAGAATCCCTACAAGAATGTAAGCATGGAGAATACGAAGATGACTATGCATTAGGAAATTAACTAGCATCATAATGAAACCAAAACCCTAGAACCATTCTTCCCAAACCAACTTCCTTCTCTCTCTCTCCCCCTCTCTCTCTTGCTCTCTCTCTTCCACACACTCTCTCTTAGCTCTCTTGCATTCAAACCAACTTTCGACCTTCTAGATAAATTACTTTGCGAAATCACTTGTGCTTAATCAATATTCCTTATGGAGATGATAATCTTTTGTATTACTGATGATGTTGTCGTGCACTTGCGGTACATAACAAGTTTTTGGCGCCATTGCTGGTGACTGTTTTCGATTAACATTAGTTGACTAGCAATTTAGTTAATCTAGACACTTTTTCTTTTTATTTATAAACTCTACATTTTATTTACTTGTGCACAGTTTTTGTTTTTCATATATATACATAGGCCAAAAAAACTGTAATTTGTTTTTTCATATACATAATACAAAAATATTTTTCATTTTCTTGTTTATTCTTAATTCTGCACTTTTTCTTTTCTAATAATTTTGATTTGTAGGTGATTGTGATTTAGTTCCCTTCAACCTACTAATTATTTTTCTTTTAAGATATGAAGCACATTAACATAGCAAACATGTCTTTGAGAGATTTTTACACACCATTTTTAGCCAGACTATTGGGTCCCATTGTAACCCCATAGATTGAGGCCGACAACTTCGAACTAGATCCAGACTTATTCTTTATGATACAAGCTCACAATTTTGGATGAGAAAATTATGAAAATCCATACTTTCACCTTGAGGTATTCCAAGAATATTGCAATACGGTGAAGTGTGAAGGGGTCACAAAAAATGTTATTTAGTTGTTGGCATTTCCATTTAGCTCAAGGGAAAAGCAAAGACTTGGTTAAACTCTCTTCGTCCTTAAAGCATCACAATTTGGGAACAATTAGAGTAATGCTTTCTGAATTACTTCTTCCCACCAAGTAGGATAGAATATATGAGAAACCAAATCATGAACTTTGCACAATTAGATGAAGAATCACTATTCAAGGCATGGGAGAGATTTAATGGCTTATTGAAGCAATGTCCTCATCACAAGTTGGAGAAATGGCTCACTATCCATCCATTCTATAATGGGATTTTATTTTCAAACAAGACATTGCTGGAATTAGCTATAGGAGGTTCATTGATAAACAAAACTTTGAACGAATCATGTGACTTAATTGATCAAGTGACAAAAAATCTCCAATGATGGTCAAATCAAGATTAGATGGAATCTTCCCCGATATTCTCAAAAGTGCAAGCCATGAATTCAGATGTGAATGAAAAATAAGAACTGTTGCAACCACTCAAGAGTCCTGAAAATCATATAGAAGATATCATCAAGCCAAATGAGAGGTTTAGAAAGTTGGAAGCCAAGCCAAATAAGTTGAGTTCACAATGCATTACCCCTCCATTACAACCCTTAAGAAAACTTGATCCACCCACCAATCCAACAAGGATTTTTACACCACAGATACCGTTTCCTCAGCGATTGGTTCATGTGCCTCAAGATAACAATGAAGATGAACTTAGCTCAATGCATCCACTTAAAACTTTTGTACCAGCAAGCTTCATCCCACATGGATTGGTGAAAGCCATGGATTATGAAGAATTTGAGAAATTCTGTGAGGATGAGTTAATGGTGTGCAAATTTCAAGATATAGCTATTGAGGTTACAAGTGGTCATAATATTGTGGATGTTTCTAATGATGATGTGGTGGCTTGCAATTTGTTAGATTTTCGTCCCGGGATTGTATTTGTTAATGGTGATATAGAGTTTTCTGATGATGACTATGAGGAGAATGATCAGTTCAAGATTGCCAATGAAAATAATGATTCCCGTGTGGATGACATTGATATCAGTGTACTCTTCACCACTTGTCATGATGATGTTGATAGAAGTGTAGGAACTTGTGCTATGGAAGCAAAGCCCCAAGAATCACGTCCTTTGATCATACAACCACTTGAAATTATGGAGGTTGCAAGGATTAATTTCATTGATAGACAAAGTGTAGGGACTTTTGCAAAAGAGGCAAGGCCCCAAGAATCACGGCCTTTTAAGACACCACCACCTGAGCTAGAGTTAGAATCCTTTCTTGACCTAGAGGAAGTCACATCCACTTGTTTGGAACCTTCAAGTACTTTTAATCACTACAAAGTAAGTATTTCTTATGATGTTTTAGAAGATTTCATAGAGGTACCTATAATGAATTTTGTAGGATGTGACTCAATTTTTGACACACGCTCAATTAGA
>JBBUKS010000029.1:8385397-8396904 GCA_038050645.1 Hedychium gardnerianum
GAGAGAGAGAGAGAGAGAGAGAGAGAGAGAGAGAGAGAGAGAGGTTGAGAGGTCCAAGATGAGAGAGGTTGGTTGTTAAGAGAGGAGATGATTTGGGGAAGGCGATCCTAGGACTTAGGTTTCATTATGATGCTAGTTAATGATTCTATGGATTGTTCATCTTCCTACCTCCATGTTTACAATCTTATAGGAATTCTAACTAAATTACCAATATGACCCCGTGAAGATCACACCGGAGTACTTACACCATTTTTATTCATTGCTATTAAGTAGAAAATGTAACATAGAAAGTCCGATTAAGGTAACCCTCTGTTACTAAGTGCTCCCCGAGCATACAGTCTAGATTACACAAGTTACTTCCTAACATTGAATTGATGAAAACTCATTAAACACTAATTAGTTAATCTCTTGTAGAGGATTGATCCTCAATTCAAGGTGATGTCTAGAAAGTCCAGTTAAGGTAACCCTTTGTCACTAAGGGCTCCCCGAGCATACAATCTAAAGTCTCCCCTTTACATGATGACTAATTATTCACATCCACATGCATATGTTTCAGACATACATTCAATCAAACATAACCAAAGCATCACACACATGGAACAAATCATAAACACTTCATAGAATAAGGAAATTTACAAATCCATAATGTATACATCAACATTACATCATAATTACTCCTTAAATCCTAGAATCTAGGAAATCTACTCTATAGCAATGAAGAAACACCCAAAAGACATGTAGAATAACATTCTACAACTCAATACATAGAGAAGAGAGAAGAGAATGGTTATCAAGAGGATGACGACGTCTTTGAGATGAAATACAAGCTCTGAAGGTGGACGGATCATTGAAATCAACTAGGAAATGGACCTTGTAGGTTCCCTTGAAGGGGAAACTTTTCCTCCCCATGAAAAGGAGATCTTGACCGCTTTTTATAGGCCTCACGGTCATGTCATATCGCCACATGGCCGTGCCATGGGAGTCTCCAAGAAAAAGACACGGTCGTGCCTCATGGGCATCGCCTGTCCGTGGCAAACAACTTGAAGGGGGACACGACAGTGCCTTTTGACACGACCTAGCCATGGGATCTTCTGGGTTCTACTAAAGTCCATAGCTGGAAGAAGACACAGTCGTGCCTTTTGGCACAGCCTGGTCATGGGAGTCTCTAGAAATGCTGAGTGGGGCTTCTGAAGAGGCACGGTCATGCCTTTGGGCACGGTTTGCTTGTGGGAGCTTCTATGAGAGCCAGCTGGTGAGGCACGATCATGCTTGTGAGGCACGATCATGCCTGTGAGGCATGTCCCTGCTTAACTTAAGATGACACGGTCGTGCCTTGAAGAGGCATGACCTTTCTTGCTGGTTTTGCTCCCCAACCTTACTCTAATATCCATTTTGCTTCATTTTAGCTCCAAATTATGTCATGCCAATGAAAATATAAAGAGAGAAGATCTCTGGCAGAAAAGAGTAAAAGCATGATGATAATATAAGATAGGATGCGATAATATAAATCATACTCAATGAAATACAAGTAGATGTGCAACAAAAATGTCTAAAAATGTATATAATTTACGCACATCATGAACATATTTGGGTTAGTTGAATAGGATTTGGTACATCCCTATTTTAGATTTCCATTAGTTTCTTAATTGTTGTAGGATCGATCTAAATTCCTCTATGGTTGTGCTACATTAATTCATGCATTCAAGCTAGTTTGATTTCATCAATATCTTATTTACATTTCATTGTCCTTTCATTTACTGTTTTCTTTTAGGGCTTAGCATTTCGAAACAAAACCTCCATAAAACTAGAAAAACCTTTATCTGAAGATTGACATTCATCATTGTAATCCACGAGAGATGACCGAGGCCATTCTCTATAGTACACTAGTGTAGAGGAGTTTTGATAATTGTTTGACATCGTATTGCGACAATACAATCGCTATCAAGTACCGAACAAAAAGGAAGGCACACTCCAATGCAAGGCAATCATAACTCTACTATGCGCCTCTAAGCAACTAACCAAGGTTGGTCCGTTCAAAAGTTCCAAAGAGCTATGAGATAAGCTGATAGAGTTAAATGAAGGCACTAAATATTCTAGGATAGCTAAAAGAGACCTTCTCATCAATCAAATGCAAAACTTTACGATGAAAGAAGGTGAAACAGTTAGCCAATTTCATGGGAGCTTCAAGGAACTCCTCAATGGAATCCATTTGATTGGAGAAAGCATGGAGAATTGAGACCTCATCAGGTATGTATTAAAAGTCTTTCCGAGAAACTCATTGTGGTCGTCTATGGTTGATGCCTACAAGGTTTCAAGGGATTTATCAAATGTTAAGTTAGATGAATTATTTTGTGAATTAGAATTGCATGGACAAATTAATTCAAGCCATAAAGAGAAAGGTATAGTTTTAGTTGCAAGGGACAAAGGTAAGAAGAATGAAAAGGAGAAGATGAAGATGAAGAAGGAAGAATCCTCTGAGTCCAAACTAGAAACAGATAGTTGATACTCATGTGTCGTACCATGGTATCAAACAAATTAAGTATCAAACATCTTCTACACTAATGTAGCCTAGAAATGACTTGGATCGTCTCTCAATGAATGTAATGATATGATGACAATCTTAGGATCAATGTTATTTGTGTTTTTGAGATTTTTTCTATGAAAATGAGGGGTTTGGAATTTCGGATTTCTAAGACTAAGAAATGAAAAATAATGCAAGTATGAAACTAACCTTTATAAATGAAAGACAATGTCAATAAGGAAAATTTAGTCTAATCTAAACTATGATTGTAAGAAAATTAAAGAAAACATAAGCAAGCATTAAATGAAACTAAGCATGCAAAAAAAACCTACAGCAATTAACAAAACCTAACATAATTGCATTCAAATAAAGAACAAACATCATGGAAACATAAAACATCTAACTAATAAAGTATTACAAGAATTAAACTAAAGAAATTGCATCAACTAAAACTTAGCTAATGGAAGAGATATTTAATCAACCACTTAGTGGGCGTGTGTCAATTAAACCATAATGTGTGTAATTTGAAACATATGAGGTCAAATTAATACAAGCACTTAACATTCACATGAAACATATCAACTCAACACATGAAAAGAATCCAACACATAAGAAACAACCAACAAGCATAAACCACACATAAGAGTACGATCCAAGCTCGCAGATGGATGATGGTTGTGGATGGATCTTTGGATGTAGCAGCAGTCTGGAAAGGGATGGACCTCTTCTAACCCAAAAACAGAGAGGTGGCCGTGGAATTGCTGGAAGAGAGCTGCTCTCCTCTTCTAACCCAAAGAGGGGAATAGTTGTTGTTCGGATGTGGAGGGGAAGCGATGCCTTGGAGGGGCTGCCGGAGGTGGAGGAAGAGCTCCTCCTCTTCTAACCCGAAGAGGGGAGGAAGATAATGAAACTCCGGTTCTCCCTCTTCTAACCCGAAGAAGGAGGAGATAGTGGATTGTGGTCGGATCTGCCTCTTCTAACTCAAAGAGGGAGATCATGGCTCAGGGGAGATTGGAGTTGACTGTGATGAAGAAGAGATGGACCTCTCCGAAGGTAGCTATTGGTTCCTCCTCTTCTAGCCCGAAGAGGAGGTGGCCGGATGGTGGTGATGAGCAAGGTAGGCGTCGGGTTGAAACTCTATCTGTGTGTTGCTTGGAGGAGAAAGGATGGAGAGGGGATGGAGAAGATGAGATGGAGATGTAGAGGGAGGAGGTGAAGTGGGTCGGTTGATGGATGGAAGAGAAGCAGGTGGTGGCGTCTAGTGTATCAGGAAGAAGAAACGCGATCCCAATCAGGAGCTTTTCCTTAGGTTACTATAGCTTTCTTAATGGGTTTAAAAGTTGAGGATCCATTAGAGTTGAGTTGAGAGAAGATTGAATCCGGATCCAATAAGAAGTGACTTGCTTGGATTTGGATCCGGGTTTGGGTTTTGAGGTTGGTTCATGGATTGGGTTGGGTTGAATTGAGGGGAGATGTGAATCTTTGGGTTGAGGGTTGAGAAAATAGTTTGAACCCCGATCCATTAAGGAGTGAAGATTTGGCTTTTGAAATTGGACTTGTGGAGTGGACCTATGAATTGGATGGATTGACTTCACTTGGGTGAGCCATCTTCTCTAAATTGAACCAAGCTCATATTGATTTGAACCTCATCCAATTGAATCACATTGGGATAAACCGGATCTCTCAATCTTGAACCATCTTCAATTGAACCCCTTTCAATCTTTAGATGGCTTGATAACGATCAACGGCTAGATTGCTCCTAATCTAGATGACTCTAGATCCCCATCAAAGGCTTAGATCATTCCAGATCAGGATGGATGATCAGGATGCTTTATATCTCCTTCAATGGTTTAGATCGCTCCCCTACAAAATAAGATGCATATTTTTGATAAATTCAAGAAAATATAGGAAAAAATTACATCAAAACTTTAAATAGATCTCAACCCATAAAACATGATATAAATCAATAATTAATTATATGAGGAGATAAAAATATTCAATATAAGAGTTAAAGAATGTGCCAAAATGTTTGTTAGCAATGTATGATCAGAGAAGCGCTAGAAGGGGTGACATGCAATGTATGATTTGGCATTTTTTTAAATAACGCATGTCACTTTTTCACTTTTTCAAAGAATACGCAACGGAAATAGAATTTTAAAAAAATAATGCTAACACCTTTCTTTTTACTTGGTTCACAGCCCAGCGACTGCTAGTCTAAGGCTTGGAATCTTTAACCACTTTCGTTGGGCAATCCACTAAAAGATTTTCTTCTCCTAATCGAAACTCGGAGACAGAGATTCATCTTTACAAAAAATAAGGACCGGTAACACGTTTACCGACCCTTAAGGAATCAAGCACGAAAGATGATAAACAATTAAATAAATTATACCGACATGAAAATATGATTCGGAGTTGAGCGTCGACGTTGGAGCAGAGTTTCGATGTCATAGCATAATTCTGGAGCAGCACGGAAGTTGTTTGAGCGTAAGAAAGTTGATTTTTGGCTGCTGGTCAAAGGCTGCTTATATGGAGCGATCTAGGCACCTCAATCCAAGTTTGATCCTATCTGATCACGTCACTGCTTATCCACTTCAAGGCACCTCAATCCCTTTGAGGCGCTTGGATGCTGACATGCGTCGGCTAATCAAAAGTTGTCACCTCATCCTATCGTCGAGCTGGCTTTAGGGTTCCTGGATCCCTTCCAGACTCTTGGAACCACTTAAGGCGCTTGAATCCTTTCCAGGCACCTAGATCATCTTCCAGGTTAACATTCTTGCATCACAGAGTTAGCATACAAGCTTGATCTTATGAAAAGATAACTTTGACAGTATTACAACTGTTCGGTCCTGACTTTCAGATTTCTAGTGAAATCCTAGGTCGGACCGACGCCTACTATTTCCTTTTGGGGAACGCGTCCTCACCTACTCCTCTCAGGAGAGATTACCTGTTGTCAAACATCCGGTCCTCCAAACCTGTTCAAACTTTTGCTCAGCATCCAATCTTGACCTTCGGGACTTCCCGCTAGACCTTCGGTCCTCAATCCGTCTAGACTTCTGTCTGATGTCCTTGACCCCCAGGGCTTACCGCCTAGTGTCCTCGACCCCTTGGGCTTTTGCCCGATGTACTCGATCTGCCAAATCTTCTACCCAGTCATCTTGATCAGGACTTATTTGCCCAATCCACACCGACCAAGACTTCCTTGCCCGGTCCAATCTACCAAAACTTCTTTGCCTAACCTCAACTAGGACTTTCTGGTTGAATTACCTACACACTTGATCAATTTCATTAGATCACTCATCAGCTTAACTTTTAACCTTTGTCAGCATTAAAACCATGTTCAATTATTTGGTACTCCCTGCACCAACAATCAACTCCCCCACACTTATTCTTGCACGTCCCAGGCAAGTAAAACAAAACAAGAAAATAACCAAAGACTCATTCCCCAAGCAACACTCAACCATACTTTGAAGATCGTAAAAGAATAGTTACCTAAGACTATCAATTCTCAAAGACCTAAGCATGCATAGACTCAATTCTTACAATGGTTAGCAAGCATGATGACTTCAATCCATCTTGAATAAATTGAGAATGACTAAGTCTCACAAGGTAAGTGATGGTCACTCTCACTCTGATGCACATGTAATGGTGGAGTTTCACTCAAGCTACTCATGCTTTATGCACTACCATATGCTTGCTTCTCTTCTACCCTTCACCACTAAATAGTCATATGAATGCATAACTCCGAAGGCTTATTATAATTTCAAGGGAAACAAAAAATCAAAGCAAATGAGAGTATATTTGCAAGAAAAGAAATGTAAAGAGATGAAACCAACCAAAGGAATGGAGAAAGATGTGAAAATATTAAAATGTTACATAGATGAGTACAATAAAGTATTTCCCTACACATTTTCGATCCAAGTTTCAAACAATTAACACTCATGCAACAATTCTATTACATTTGAACATAAAGTTGCACAACATATCATTTTTTCTTTTATTGCCTTTATTCCTTGAGCGCTTTTTTTTCTCTCTTTTTTTTTAACATGTCATGCACTTCCCTATGCTCAAACATCAAACTCACCCCAAAGGATAAAAAAAATATGATTTGTCCATGGTGATCAAACATGACTTGCTTATACTTCAATTAAATCTAGGGTCCTTTCTTCTAATGGTTGGATCGAAATAGACGAAAGAGAGGGGTGAATCTAGTTCGTTTAAAACTCTTCTTTTCTTTTCTAAAACCAAATCAAAGTTGTAGCGGAATTAAGAAAAACAAACAAAGACACGATTCAGTTTTTACTTGATTTGTAGTCTAACAACTACTGCTCCACAGCGAGCGATCCATAATCGCTTCCTAGTTGGCAATCAACTAAAGCTCTTCTCTCCGAAAACTTTCAGAGAAGAAGCAAAGTAATACAAAGAATGAGGAGAATAGTAACAACACTACTATCTGTAGGATCGGTGAAAGGGTTAGAGGGGGGTGAATAGCGCTCGTGGCTTTTTCTTATTGTTTGAGAGATAACGCAACTAAATTAAATAGAAATAAAGAAACACAAGCTAACATGTTTGTTTTATTTGGTTCACATCCTGGCGATTGCTAGTGCAAGCCCCGTACCCGTTGAGTGTTTTCGTTGGAAATTTCACTAAAATAATCTCCTTCCCCGAATAGACACTCAGAGATGAAGATTCGTCTTTACAAAAAGTAGGAATCGATAACACATTTACCGACCCTTAAGAAATCAAGTACGAGTAAGAAAGATGAATACATAAACTAAATTATACTGACACATAAAAATAATATGGAAATAAACGTCGATGTTGGAGTAGCATTTCGGCGTTGTGATGGAATTTTGGAGTAGTGCGGACGTCATTTGATCATAGAAAATTGATGTTTGAAGCCTCTGGTCAAAGCTGCCTATATAGGCTGATCCAAGCGTCTCAATCCCTTTGAGGTGCCTCAATAGGTGCCGATGTGGCGAGCTCTCGGTGAAACATGATCCAAAACCTTTTATCCTGACCCAAGCGCCTCAATCCCTTTGAGGCGCTTGCATGCTGACGTGGGTTGGCTAATCGGAGGCTGTCACATCATCCTACCGTTGATCTGGACTCAGGGTGCCTCAATACCATTGAGGCACCTGGATCCACTTAGGGTGACTGGATCCCTTCCAGGTGCCTGGATCAATTGCAACAAATTTTAACTCCTGCATCACAGAGTTAGCATAAAGCAATAATAATAATATCAAAGTGCAATAAAACAGTCCTTTATGGAATGTCTTGGTCTTAAATTTTGGATTTCTAGTGAAACCCTAGGTCAGACCGACGCCTACTGTTCCCTCTCGGGGAACATGTCCTCACCCACTCCTTTCAGGAGAGTTTACCTGTTTGCTAAACATTCGGTCCTCTAGACCTATTTGGACTTCTACTCAGCATCCAATCTTGACCTCTGGGACTTCCCGCTAGACGTCCGGTCCTCGACTCGTCTAGACTTTTGCCTGGTGTCCTTGACCCCCAGGGCTTCCCGCCTAGTGTCCTCAACCCTTAGAACTTCTGTCTGATATCCTCGATTTGTCAAGTCTTTTGCCCAGTCACAACAGATCAGGACTTCCTTGCCCAGTCCAACTAACCGGGACTTCTTTGCCTAGCCTCAACTAGGACTTTTCTGCACACTTAGTCAAGCTTGTTAGATCACAATAACTCTTAACTTTGAACATTTTCCAATATCAAAACTCGGGTTTGATTATCTAGTGCTTCCAATACCAACAATCTCCCCCCCCCCTTTTGATTTATAGCAACCTAGTTCAAAGTTAAGTAAAATATAACATTTTTAAAATAATTTTATCACACAAAAAAACTTTTTAAATTAAAAACTGGAGTTGAGTTTTAAAAGATGCTCCCCCTCAATTTAATACTCTCCCCCTAAAGACTTTTGAAAGTATAATTTAAAATTCATTTTGAAAAGTTTACACCTTCAAAAATACTTTAACTTTTTTAACCTAAAAAAAAATATTGTTGGGAAAAATATACATTTTGAATTTAGACTCTAGATATTTTTCAAAATAAATGCAAGGTTTTGAAAAAGTATACTTTCAAAAATATTTAACTACTTTGCCAAGTTTAAAAAAACATTTGAAAAATTATTGTCAATTGTAATAATAATTATTGTCGATTGTAAAAAAAAAGAGAAGATTTTCTTAAGGCAATTTTAATAATTATTCAGCTCAAGAAGTAAGAGTAAGCAATGATTTCTAAAAAAAACTTAAAGAAAATGAGCAAGAAAACAAACAAACAATTAAGAAAAAATAATTAAGTAAGCAAATTAAAGTTGATTTCCTTATAGTCCAAGCATGCATTATTTAAAAAATAAATCATTTAAGAAATTGCCTTTATTCAAATTTCTAACTTTTGTTACTAACTAACTACCAAAGGTAGTAGTTTTCACTAAGTCAGTTAAGTTAAGTGCATATTTTCAGCTAGCAGATTACTATAAAGGAACACTTAACTTAATTAATATGAGTTTATATTTTTAGCCCAGATCTATAATGATGCACTAATATAAGCATCTGAAATTCAGGCTTAGCCCTAAGCATCTCACATCATTCTAAGCGTCTCAATACACAAGCAAAGTAACCTTATTATGCTTGTGATATGCTAGTTTCCTGAATCTATAGGTTCATGCTTTCTAAGGAAAGACCTAGGCTAAGTCCAAATTTTTAAAAAACTCTAATAAAAATGGGAGTTTTTATTTATAATAAGTAAAAATTATTAGTAAAGAAGAGCCTAGAGTTTTGAAAAACAACTTGATTTTTAAAGAAATAGTTTATAGGTCTTTTTCTATTGAGTACATTCCTAATTATCTTCTAAGTGTGCTAAACTCAGATTCAGGTAAGGGTTTAGTGAAAATGTTTGCTAGGTTAGACTTAGACTCAACGTAGTTAAGCACAATGTCACCCTTAGCTACATGATCCCTAATAAAGTGGTGCTTTATTTCTATGTGCTTAGTTCTTGAATGTTGTATTGGATTTTTAGTTAAGTTAATAGAACTAATGTTATCAATTAAGACTTTTGTGTTGGTATAATTTAGTTGAAAATCCTTAAGTGTATGCATCATCCATAATAGTTGAGTTACACATTCCCCCATAGCTATATATTCAGCTTCAGTAGTGGATAATACAATACAGTGTTGTTTTCTACTGCACCAGTACCACTTGTTCTTTTTCTGTCCAGTTTGCACCCAGCATAGTTTGAGTTAGAATATCCTATTAGGTCAAAACTGGAGGTTCTAGGGTACCAAATTTCTACATTTAATATGCCTTTAATATACCTAAGTATTCTTTTTACAACACTTAGATGTGATTCTTTTGCACGTGTTTGATATCTAGCACGCATACCTACTACAAATAAACTATCAGATAGACTTGCAGTTAATTAGAGTAGACTACTAATTGCACTTCTAAAATATTTTAAGTCAACTGATTTTTTCTCTGAATCATCATCAATTTTTACATTCGTTGCCATTGATGTATTAATTTCCTTAGAATTTTTCATTCCAAGTTTTTTAATTAATTCCTCAACATATTTGTTTTGAAAGACATAATTGTCTTCTTTTGTTTGTTTTATTTGTAAGCATAAGAAGAAATTAAGTTCACCTACTAGGCTCATTTCAAATTCATTTTACATTAACTTAATAAATTCTTTTAGAAATCTTGTATTGGTTGAACTAAAAATAATGTCATCTATGTATACTTGAGCTATAGATATGTCTTTTTCTAAGGATTTAACAAATAGGGTAGAGTCAATTTATCCTTGGTTGAATCCTTTAGAAATTAAGTAGGATTCCAATTAGGCTTCAGTTGCCTAGCTTCACTAGGACTTATCTATTGCTTGGTTTCCAACCAGGGCTTAACTTATCTATCAAGTAACCTGCTCCTGCACATTTGACATAAACTTGTTAGATCTCAACACATCTAACTTTAACCTTAGTCATACATCAAAACCTTCGGTTCACTGTTGTGCTCCCAGCACCAACAGATGTTCCCTATCAAAACTTGGTACAATCCTCACTATCGAGGGATCAATCTCCTTGATGTGCGTAAATTATATTTATTTTTATACATTATTTGACGCACATCTATTTATATTTTATGAGTATAATTTACACGTATTGCACCCTATTTTATTATTATGGCACACTTCTACTCTTTTAGTTCGGAGAACTGCTCTTTGCGTATTTTTATTGACATGACGGGATTTGGAGCATATATGGAGCCATGTTGGATTTTGGGTAGCCTGCAGATGAAACATATAACAGCCATAACTTTGCGCACAGTTGGATTTTCAGGCTGAATCAATTTTCAAAACTTAGATAACTTCAAGATCTATAACTTTTCTTTAGAATCTAATAGAAGAATTCAACATCTTACTATGCTAAAAATCATGGTCGTGCCTCCCTGGCACGACCGTGTCTCCTACTTCGCCCAGATTTGGAGACCAAACTTTGAATTACCATAAATTTCGGTTCAATTGGAGTTTTGAGGTGTTCTTTATATCAAATTGAATATAACTTCAAGTCCTCCAACTTTTCTTCAGGGTGTAAGATGAGAAAATAATGTTTAGCCATGCTAAAAGGCATGTCTGTGACCCCTTTCGAGGAGCTCCTCATTTGCAAGTCGTGCCTTGAGGCACGACCGTGTTTAGGCTATGTCATGGCCATGTCTCACTGGCAGTTCAACCTCAACTCTGGGCCGTGTCTCCTAGACATGGCTGTGTCGAATTTTAGATAGCCTATGGACCAAAAGTAAAACGACTGTAACTTTGTGCTCGGTTGGAGTTTTTGGCTGATTCAAATTCCAAAATATAGATAACTTCAAGAGCCTAACCCGAGATTAAGTGGTTTAGGGTGTGAAAAAATTGGGTTTTGTGAATCCTAACAAAAGGGGCAGATCTGGAAATTCTGGGCAAGTATAAAAGGGTCAAGCAAACCCTTGCT
>JBBUKS010000029.1:8407384-8426189 GCA_038050645.1 Hedychium gardnerianum
TAACGAAGTTCATCAAAACAAGCATAATAAGTCAAATTAATCATCAAGCTCAAGATCATCCTCATTGTATTCTTCTTTTTCTTTATCTTCATCTTCTTTATCCATTCAAGAAAAATGGGTTAAAAACCTTTTTTCAAAGGAAAAAAAAATCCAGAAGATGTTCAAGAGGCGTGCCTCATTCGCGCCTCAGGTGAGGTGCAAAGGCGCGCCTGAGGAACAGCGCCCGCCTCGCTTTCCCAAAGGCGTTATCTGTTGCGCCTTGTGAGCCTCGCACCTCAAGCGCGTCCGAGGCGCGCCTTTAACAACACAGGTTATAGTTGGGCCTTTAAAAGGAGTCTACGTCTGCTCTTATTGAATAATCTTATATTTAATTTTGAGTTTTAAGTTATAAGATTTATTATCCATGTAAGATTGTTTGATTTTGGTGTTGCAACACATATATGCACACCTTAAATTCTCATTGATCATAGACAAAAAAATTAGTTAGTGTAGTACAATAACAAGAAGAGTGCGCCAACTACCAAGAAGAGTGCTCCAACTAGTTCGAGTCCATTACATGGATGCTTGATGCATTATCAATGAGCGACTTAATTAATGTATAGTGATGTCTAAAATGTTTTGTTACACACTGAAACAAGGTGATGCTTTATTATATTATTATAGAACTTCATAGAAGAGTAGTAGAATATGTTAGAAAGTAGAAGTCAATGAGAGAATAGGAGGAAAAAGCTTGAAATATCAAGGGGAAAAGTTGACACCAAAATAAATTGTATTCCAATTAATATAGAACCAAGAAGGATAAACACAACATAGGTTCCTAGACCTTAAAAACATTCAAACAAAGTGCAACATAAATTTTCTACACTTGGGAAGTGTTCAAAGATAAATGCATGTTAGTTCCTAAGACCTTGAAAACATAAAACAAATGATATATGGCAGAAGCTGGTAAAGACATGCATGGTCACAGGGTAACTCAAGTTTAAAAAATAAGGACACATGTGGAAATGCCAGCAAGAACATAGAAGGGATGAGTAGTGGAGCATATGGAGGGAAGTGGTTGAAAAATAGCAACAATTATCAGCAGTGATGGCAGTAATTTGTGGGGTAGTTAATCAAGTGAAGAGTGGCAGTTAGTGGATGGTAGTCAGTGGTCGTGGTGCTGCCTTGTTTTGAAGTAGTAGTAATTAGTACTTGTAGTTGCATCCCATGTGAGGAGTGGGTGGGGTCAATTATGATTGCATGGGATGTGCACTTTATATATTTGCTGAATGGAATTTCAAGTGTTCTCATTCTAAATTGCTGCTCTTCTTAGAAGATCGTGTTCTATCTTCTCTGAACAAGGCACAACCCGTTCACCACTATAGGCTGGCAAAGGAAGCTGTCAGTTGCACAGAAGTTCCCCTTTTAGAAGGGTGAAAACTGCCTTCTTTGCCACCAATAGCTGGACACCCCATAACTTGATCCTAGCATCAGATCCCTACCAATTTGGTATTCTAGCTAAGAAATGGAGGATTCACTGCAACTACTTTTGGAATCCTTCACGAATAGAAAGAGGACCTTACTTCACCAGCAACAACTCCAACTATCAAAGTGGCTAGTCACTGAGGTGGAGGCCTCATTCAAAAGTGGGAGACTGGCAGTCAGATCAGTAGCTCATAAAATTGAGGTCATTTAGAGCTCAAAGGCACCACTATGAACTGTTGGGACTGTGAGGATGTGATGCTAGAGGGGGCTGAATAGCGTATGTACCTACACATACAATTCTGAAACTACTCTTTCTATTTTCTAAGCAAGGTCAAACAACTAGCAGCGAAAACAAACATAAACACAAGCAAGTACTTACAATCACTAATACACTTATTTATGTGGTTCGACAACCCCAAGGCTCCTACTCTACGACCTATGATGCATCAATGGACACTCTTGAAAAACCACTATCTTTATCCTTCTCGGTCAACTACCGGAGGTGAACAAATTTCTTACAAGCACAAGGATTGCAATAAAGTACAAGAGGAAGGCTAAAGAGATTACAAGAGATTTCTAATAGGTTTAACTAATACGATTTCCATGGTTTAAAATCTCATGTCGTACATGGTGGAACGGACGAAATTTATCGTACGCCCGCCAATCGACACGACACCGACCCGAACCTACGAGGCCCCGCGGAGGCCTCCCTTGCGCGGAGGACTCACGCGACCCCGCAGCTATCGCATGGAGGACTTGTGAGCCCCGCGGCCGCCACGCAAGGCCTTTATGTTTTTTATGCAATTTGATTTTTTTATATTTTTTAACGGTTAATTTCTTTTCTTTTTTTTTTAAATGGTTAATTCTTTCTCCCTCCTCCCTATATTTTTTTTTATTCCTTTCATTCTTAAACACATGGGGAAAAAATTCCTTTTTAATTTTTTATTCCTTTCCTTCTTAAATCCAGGAGGAAAAAAATTTCTCCTTAAACTAATTAAAATAAATTCAATTCAATTTAATTTAAACCTACTTGATCCTAATCATTATGTCTAAACTTTAGATAATCCTAATTTTTAAAATATTAGGTTAGCCTAATAGTAAGTATTTATAGTAATCAAATATTATAATAATATTTTTTAATTAATATATTTTAGATTTAAAAAAGTACCGAAATTATATTGGCATGGCACGATACGATATCGAAAACATACCTTTTCAATCATAAACTAAAACTCCGATATGGCTCAAAATTTTAATCCATGACTAATTCACTAGCCGTCAAGCCTCCACCGAGTTCTCCTTTTATAACCTTTAAAACCCCTTCATTCTCTACATATTGTAATCTAATCTGTGGCCGATCAGTCGACTAGTTTGCCCCCATTCGGCTAATGCACAATAGTTGTTGAGTACCCAACATCTGTGCCCAGCCTTATCCATCAATGACTCTTTCCTTCTTTCCATCTGAAGCATAGATTAGATCCTAGCATTAGTCAGTTGATCTATCAATCGATTGCCCATTCTACTACCCACCCGAATAGAATGTTGGCAAACCAGCTTGAGTCGACTGTCTAGTTGACTCAATATCAATCAACTAATCCAAACCATAAACCCATAATAGACTTTGGGATTTTGGGTTTCTCGACTATGATCATCCTAATAATCAAGTCCACCTAAATTGAGTTCTACCCTCGCCCCATGCATACAAGCCAATCAACTCTCACATTTCACTGAATGTTATCATTGCAACTTGGCTTCGCCCCAAGGTCGTCTCTTGTCAAGTTTCTCATCCCTGGATGCACTTGAGCCCTCTACTCCTCCACATGTCATCTTCAAGCTCTACCTACATAGTTCGCCTTTTCTAGCTATCGTCCTCACTAGACCCGCCCACAGGCCGGCTCATAACGGGACCCAACCGAGCTCGTAACTAGAACCGACCAAGTGCTCGTAATTGGACCCGACCCAGGCTCGTAATTGGACCCGACCCGGGCTCGTAACCGGGTCAACGAATCAGTTACCCATTGACCCGGGTTACGGGCCTGAACCATAACCGGCTCAACAACTGCCGATTCGGCAAGTTTTTTTATTTTATTTTTATAGATAATGTTAAAAAGAAATTTGTTGGGGCTAAGTCTCGAACTTGGGTCTTCCAGATAAGAGGCAGATATTCTAACCAACTAAACTACAACTATTAATATTTTCATATGTTAGTTAATTATTTAATAACTAATAATTAGTTTTCTTTTGTTATATAGTTATTCTTAATAATTGGAAGAAGAGTAAGAGAGACACTTATTCATTTGTTAGTTAATTTATAATCGTTTGCCGGTAAATGCTTTCCCGTGTTAGTTAATTATTTAATAACTAATTAATAGTTTTCTTTTGCTATATGATTATTCTTAATAATCATGGTCCAGTGTCTGGTAAATAATTTTATGAATTTATATTTTTTAAAAAATATAATATAATAATCTTGAACCGTGATAAACCGTGGAGAACCGTGAACCGGCAGTTCCGGGTCGTACGGACCGGCGGTTCCGGGCCGTACGGACCGGCGATTTCGGGCCGTACGGACCGGCGATTCCGAACTGTGGTTGGGTCTAGTCGATGTTCCTCGTCCTACAGTCCCTAAGTCACCTCATGTAGCCTTCTCCAATCTCTTCGTACGATCACTAAGCCTCCAACTTAGCCACAACAAGTCATGCTCCATACCTGCTCCAACACCACGTTAGTTCTTCTCATCATGAGATCCTTCGATTGTCTCATGCAACCTTCTTCGATTTCCAAGGACCTCCAAGTCACTAAACAGCCACCTTGGCCACGCCAAGTTATCATCCATATCATTACTAGACCTTGCCGAGCACAAACTCTCCAAGCTCTATATGTGTTGCTACAAGTCCCTACACAATCAAACACACATATCAAATCATTAGGCAATGTCTAACTTAAACTCTTTGCCTAAACATCAAAATCTAAGATTGTACTCAACACTCGAAGCATGATTGCACCAATATGAACAACTCCACTACTCAGGAATGACACTAAATTTTTCAAGATTGGATTTCACCAAGTAGAATGGAGGCTCCAATTGGCTGGATCAATAGGTGTGAGGACTTTCTAGGAACCAAAGGACGTCAAAGCATGGAAAGGTAGACATTGCCTCACCACTCTAGACATGCATCACCAATAATAGCAAAAAATACACAATGCTAAGCTTACATCATCCTCAAAACAGAAATAGCACCATTAAACATGTAATATCAAAATAATAAAGATAATCTAACATATACTAATATAAACAACATTATAGCCCCCACAAGTGTGACACAGTGGTAAAGCACTCAAAGGAGCAATAAGAGGATCAGCGTTCGAATTCCAAATGGGACGAATATCTTGGAGGTTGCCTTTTGAGTGCATAAGTGGTGCTCTGGATTTACCTGGTACGCGAACCAGTGGAAGGTCATCCACCTCCAAAGTTAGTCAGGAGAAGCCTGGACACTTATCAAAAAATATATATAAAAACAACAGTATAAGATAAGCATGTTATACTCAAAATGTATCGATATAATAGTAAAGAATCCAATGAACATAGGACAATACAAACAAACAACAAAAGTGGTAAAGGTCCTCCATCAAGTTAGTGTCTCAACTAGAGGCCCTAGTAACTAGTAACAAAAGTGATAAAGAATCCATCAAGTTTTGACCAAATGAAGCATAACTACATTGCTAAGGGCTCCCACAACATTTCTCCTTAGGTTCCTGCAACTTCTTATTTTTACAATTCCTGCAGTGGGTACAAGTACTTAACATCATCCACACTCAACACATGCTCTACACATGACTTACAACCTCGAACAAGGAAAAGTGGCACATACAACATGGTTACAATACAACTCAAAGGTGAAAAACTCCAATGATTTTGGTGATACAACACACAAACAATGTTCTCTTGGTCAATCCTTTTACCATGACTCGTGATTTCCTGATTCATCCTCTAACTCAAGAGTCTTGCACCTAACAAAGGGGTGAGAATCCTACCTAAAAAAGAAGGCTTGGCAATGTCAAAAGATTGATTCAAAGATGACATTTTTCTCCCTTGAAGTTGCTTCACTTAAACAAAAAGGAAGATTTTTTTTGGAAATATCCAATAAATCAAGGGACAGAGATTAATTTTTGGCCCCTTGACAACTAACTAAATGATTTCTTAGCTTCATGTTGATGCCCACCACAATCACTTGCTGTCCAACTAAAGTGATGGATCTTATCCTTATTGTCAAAACCCACACATCTCCATTCACTGTTGGACAAGAAACAAGGGAGTTTGTTGCTCATGTGATCTCGAGCTGCAAAATAGTCACCGGCTAAAAGTTACAAGGGAATGGAGCTCAATGTATCTGATGAACCATACCCAACAATGGCACACACATTAAGCTTAGGAATGAGATATATAAAGAGGAAGAACTCGTCTATTCCATATCAATGGCGACATGAAATCATACAAAATTCAATGGTGGTGGCAAGCCCTCTCCCAAATCTAATGACGACCTTCTAAATAAGGGGAGAAGGAGAACCGATCATCAAGGAGAATTCCAATTTAATAGAGAGGAGGAATTCTTTCCACATTTCAGCTACATACAAATCACGAAGGGGATCTAGCAAGCAGTTGAGGAAAAAAGGTTCTTATCTTTTTTGCTTCAGACAGGCCACCTGGTTCACCTCAAACTAACTCGTTTGACCTTGGGAAAGAACTCAATTCAAGCCAAAAACACTTTAGGGAAAACTTACTGCATCATGAACTTTTTATTATACATTAAAATTTTCAGAATCAAGCCACATTTATCTTCAAAAAAGATAATATCATACCTAGTTTAGTTTACATTAAAAACTGAGGTATAACACTTATAAACTCAAGAACCAACCACTAACCACCCACCATCAAAAACCTAACAAGTTTGGAACATCAACTGAAGGGTTTGTGCTTCAACTGTGACAAGCCCTACACTGCTATAGCCATCATAGAAAAAGACTATTTTGGTTGTTTGGCGTAGAAGAGGAAGATGATTCACCACTCAATCTACTCTATAACACTGAAATATCCTTGTACACCATGTCAGGAGAATGATACCCCAAATTTCACACTTGACAATAAGCACAAATCCAAGGGAGAAATACTGATATGGCAGAAGCTAATGTGGACACACCCGGTAACATGGCAACCCAAATTTATAAAAGGGCATGACAAGTGGCGATGCAAGCAAGGGAAACGAGAGAATTGAGTAGTGGATTGAATGGTGGATGGAAGTGGCTGAAAAATACTATTAGTTATCAGCAATAATAATAGTATTTTGTAGGATAGTTAATTATGTAAGAAGTGGCAGTTAGTGATGGTAGTTATGTTCTATTAGTGAGAGTAGTGGTGGTTGTTAGTGGTCGTAGTTGTGTCAAAATAGTGAGAGTAGTGGATGGATTCAATTATGATCACGTGTAATGGATATATATACTGATTGGAATTTCAAAATGTATATATATAGTGAATGGAATTTCAAAAATGTATGTTGTATCTCTTTCTGAATCTTTATTCCTATTCTTATCTATGAATAACATGTTCTTGCTCTTAATGAGGCACAATGTCGTCGTCATTAGAAATCGGTAGAGAAACAGTATACAACACAATTCCTCCTTTCAGAAGGATGTAACCTATTCTTCTTCTTTGTAGACAACAGCTAAATATCCCATCATTCATTCCAACCATCTAGTCCATGGTATAAGCCGTCGAACCATGTTGGTCGACACGTGTGAAATTTATCATTCTGTCTGCGGACCGACACTACACCCAACTTAGAGACACAAGGTCACCCTCCGCAAGGTCGTGGCGGCCTTCGCGACCTCGTGTGGCATCGCAACAACCTTCACGAGGTCACAAAAAAGTCGTCGTGACTTCGCAATGGGCCGTGGAGGCCATTGTAACCTCACGGCGGGTCATGGCGGTCCATGGTTAATTCATCCATCCACAAGATAAACATAGAAAAAACCTTTTTAAAGATGAAGAATACAAATTATTAGGAAAGATAAAAAAAAAATTAATATAATGTAATTTCTAACCTTATAAATATAATTAAATTATTATATATATAAATTTAGTTTAATTTTAAACTAATCATAATAAATTCAAATTGAATTGAATTTAAACCTACTTGATCATGCCATGACCATAAATCGACTTTTACTCAATAAGCATAAAACACTTCATGACATAGTATCAAATCTAACTCAAACAGTAGGTATCTATAACAATCAAATATTGATAAAAATATTTTTTAATTAATATACTTTATATTTAAAAAGATACAGAAAACGTATTGGCACGACACGATATAGTACCAACTAGGCTCATGTGAACTAATACACCCATCAGAGTAGACATACAACTCAAGACTTCCAACACAATCTTTAGAATCCCAACAAATTAAGTTTCTAATGCAATTTTTGGAGTTTCCATATAATCTTTTTAGAGCCGACTCCACTAAGTTTTCATCTACCAATGGGATGTTCTAGGCCATTATCTGTTCAACGGCCATCCGCCTAACAACATTTCTAAAGTCCTTTATAAAACTAAATGGTTCTCCATCAAATAATATGATGATTACAAAAATCCCCAATTCAAGTTATCTACTAGATTTATTGATCATATGAAAGTAGGATGATTAGTTGAAGTGTTGTGCATATAATAAATGAACACAACATTGTGCAACACTAGCATTGTTTGACCAGAATAGCATGCCACCAAAACTAAATGAACAGTTTGTTTGTGCCAAAAATTCTATTAGATTTCTAATTCATATAATTGGAATTTTATTAGTTCCATTCCTTGGTTTAGGATTTTGGCCTCAATATGACCTTATTCCACAAAACCACAAAATTTAGACAAAAGACCAAGCCCTAATGATGTGAGAGTGCGGAAATGTTTTTGACATTGGGATATTTTGTCCATAAACTTATTAATTCAGTGAAAAGGACTATTCACCTAGAGAGTTAAATATCAAAACCAATTTTGATCAAGTTATCACCCACACTAAAATTTACCAATTCATAAGAACTATCACAAACTTCAATCTTTCAACTATATCTTCTGAACTATATATAAAAAAACTTCTCAGATCAATAAGTTTTTAAACAAATAAAGATATACCTGATCAAAAGCTGGATAAATGTAATCTGCAAACTGGATTTCAGCAATAGCTCGATTCCCCTGTCAAACATTGAGAATGAGAGAAACCATGCCAAGCCAAAAAACAGAGAATTATATATACATTGACATCTACGAAAGAAGGAAATATAAATCAAATCCAAGACTAGTAAAATCTCTAAATGAATATAGCACCCAAGGTTACCATACCATTGCTGCAAGGCCAATTGCAAACCCAATAATACCCTGTGAACATGGAAGCCAAAACAGGGAGAATCAAGCATAAACAAAGAAAGTTTAATATACTTCATGGTATATTTCCAATAATTTAACCATAAAACATTTTTATCTAACATAAGTCCTAAGATATTACTCATGGCATCTAACCATGTTCAAAAAATATCTCACACAAAATATCATGTAATACCTGCTCACATAGGGGAGTATTAAAAACTCTATCTCGGCCAAACTTATCTGTCAATCCCGTTGTACATCGGAAGACACCGCCAAAACGAACATCTTCTCCAAAAACATAAGAACTGCAAAGAAGCCATTTTAGCATTAAAAAATCGAAGTTAAATAAATAGTTGCAAAAAGCATAAGGACGAGTATCAACACCGTAGAAAAATTTTCATACAATTTGACAAGTTCATAAGCACACAGGAGAAAGAACTACTTTAAGCAATAGAAGATTCCTAAGATACAAGAACATTATATGTGAGTAGTAGAACTTTTAGTAGTCAAGTTGTTGGAAATTGAAAATTGTATTAACCATGGATTAAAACCTCAAGCCGTCGTTCGATACAGGCGAAACTTTTCATTCCGCCTGCAGACCGGCATCGGCACAGGGCCAACACTCCTCGATGCCCCGCGAGGCCGGCGATGCATCCGAGCGCGTTGCGCAAGCCTGGCGACGCCTCCAGACGCATCACGCGAGCTCAGCGATGCTTCCGAACGCGTCCCGCCAGCCCGACAATGCCTCCGGATGCGTCGCGCGAGCCCGGGAGCATTGTGGAACAAGCATGCAATGCGTCCGGACACATCGCGTGAGCCCGGCGATGCGTCGGACGCATCGCACAAACCTAGTGACGCCTCTGGACGCGTTGAGCAATCCCGGGAGCATCGCGGAACACGACGGTCAGGAACAGGGAGTTTAGAGTTTAATTAAAAACTTACGTTAATAAGTTTAATAAACTCCTAGCTATGATTGGGATGATTTAAATAGGTTTAATTAAAGTCTAATAGAATTATCCTATTAATTATATATATATATATATATATAAATGTTTTATTTCTTATTTTTTATACTTTTTATTTTTAATTAATATATTTTATATTTTAAAAATACCGAAACCATATCGGCACGGCATGATACAGTACTGAAATTGTATCGTTCCGATCTGGGACTGAAACCTCGGCACCGATCGAGATTTTAAACCATGGTATTAACTCAAAAGTTATTTAATATATGGATTGGATACTGACCACTTTTTATACATTGATAACACAACTTATTCTAATAACATACTTTTCTAATGCACAAAAACTAATTATCTCAATAAATTCTTTAAGAGACTTTTCTAAAAACCTATCCAACCTTTTGTGAAAACCAACTACCCTTTTGTAAATATTTTCAACCTAACATTTTTAGGGATACATATGGTTACAAAATCATGTTTTTGCACCCCCCCCCCCTCAAGCTGATGAATGATGTTTATTATTTTCATCTTGGATACAATACTTTAAAACATTAAAATACTTAACTTTTAGTAAGTATATTTGCAAGTTGTTCATGGTAGATATGTAAAGGGTACAATCAACTCGCGCTCTAATTTCTCTTTGATGAAGTGTGTGCCAATTTCAATATATTTTGTTCCATCATGTTGTACCACATTGTGAGTTATGCTACTTTCAAACTTATTATCACAATAAAGTCTCATTGGGTCATCCCACTTAATTTTTATCTTTAACGAAAGTAGTTCACACACACCTTGAGTCATTTTTTTCTTTTTTTAAAAAATATATTTATTTTTTTTATTTGTTTGTATTTTTTTATTTTTTTAATATTTAGGTTAAAAAAATATTTTTAGTTAATATAGTTTATATTTAAAAAATACCAAAATCATATCACAATACGGTACCGAAATCATATCGTTCCAGTCATAAATCAAAACTCCGATATGGGTCAAAATTTTAAACAATGCATCGAACTCATTCTTAAGATTTGGGTTAGATTCTTAGACATGTATTAGTTTTAGGACAATCATCATCTTCCTCGAGAACACCTTGTTAAGTCTCACATTCTCAATGACAAAATCAGAATTTTCATGCACAGGTTCAGATTAAAAGCTTGAGAATGAAAGGAAAATGAAACGAGGGTAAGTTGGAAAAGGAGATTAAAGGCAAAGCAATTAATATATCTAAAGAATAAGTGGGGGTTGAGTTTTCGCACCTTGAGATTGAAAATGATGCCAAGGATCAACTAGTATTGGAAAAATGATCTATTTTATCGGCGAAAGGAGAAGCAATAGAAATTACAACAAAGGAATTTAAACCTAATATGGCAGAAATCCACATTCACGTCAGAAATTCTGAAAAATGATTTTGATACTAAGCAGGCTATCTTTTTAGGTGATGAAATAGATACCCTAGGAGAAGAGGTCTACCAAATAATGGCATTTATGGGAACATTGCAAATACATAGTGGGTTATAATAAAATTCATCGCTTTGATACCATGTTGAAATTGAAAATTATATTAACTCAAAAGTTATCCAATACATAGAATCTTAACCCTTTTTTATAAATTGATACCACAACTTATGCATCATAAAATAACATACTTTTCTAATAAAAAAACTAATTATCTCAATAAAAAATTAACACACTTTTCTAAAAAAAATAGCCAACCTTTTACAAAACTTAGCTACAGTATCATATCCCATAATTTATAGGATATTTTCAGCCTAATTTTTAAGGATATACATGGTTACAAAATCATATTTTCCCACACACGTGTTAACAAAAATATCTCCCAAGATAAGATTTCAACAATTTCCATCATAAGATAGAAGCCCTTTTAGTTTATTTTACAAGGATGGGTAAATCATTTAACATTCATCATGTTTTCTTCTTATACAATTCCTTATGCCTAAGGATGGTAATTTTATCCATGCAATTGAAAAAAAAAAAACACATCAACCGCCCACCCCAACAAGCATGTATGCCCTATCCACATCATAGACTGAAAGCTTTAGAAAAGAAAAACCCACGAATTGAATATGGTGAGGCATACGATGGTCACAAAAGTTCATATATCAATAATTTTCTAATGCCAATGTTCTAAAAATATCGCATTCTAGGCATGTTAGACAAGAAAAACATTATATATATGATATGCGATCCCATTAGGCGGTTAGAGTGCACAAATGGCCTAGGGTGGGCACTTATGCAAGCTAAGTATATGCCTAGATTGGCCAAGAGGGTGCTACATGGGTTAAGCAGTCAGCTATGTAGTGAAAAGAGAAAAGGTGGGTTAGGCAGTCAGCTATGTGGTGAAAAGAAAAAAAAAATGGATTTTGTTCAATTGAAGATTGGGAACTTAATAAGGACTTTGGTGATTATTTTTCTTCATTCCTTTCACTTTTGAATTTGAAGTTCTCAAATATTAGACCAAACATTTTAAAACCCAATTATTATGGTCGTGAAACACTTATTTTTATATGATAGCACATAACTTATAAGTGTTAACTTAGACATTCAAACACTTCTTTAGCAAGTGATAAACTTTATATTGTATGATTGACTTTTTTGCCTTCTATATGTGTTATAGTGAGGTCGCAACAGATAGTGAATTCTGCTAATTTGAGAAGGTTTAGGTGAGTCGAGTTCAACTAGTAATAGTTAGAGTTGAGTTGAATTCATTCAAACTAGAGTTCAGTGGAATTGAGCAAGGCTTCACTGTATCAAATTCAATTCTACCAAGCCACATGCTGCTTACCTAAGATGAATTAGGTTTGCGTTCGGATGATATTGCTGATGTTTTATAAGATGATGTGGATCAATGGTCAGCACAGTATGGAATGGATTCTAAAGAAATCTTTGGAGTTGAAGTGGTGATTAGGTGGAAGTGTTGGGATGAGATACACATTGTTTGAAGTGGAAGGGCCAATGTGGATGTTAGTGCAATTAGCCCTAAGTGGTTGGGTGCGACCTTGGATTTTGATGTTTGAGCAAAGGATTTTAAGTTAAGCTTTGTCTTGTGATTTCATGTGTGTTTGAGTGTGCAAGGACTCGGTAGATACACACATGGAGACATCTTAGCACAACCAATGTTATGATAACCTAATGGCTCAAGGTCCGTAGAGATCGAAGAAGGATGGTATGGGGCATCCGAAAGACTGCAAGATGAGGAGCATCTGCATGAGTAGGAGGCTATGTAAGTGAAGCGTGAAGAATGACATGAGGACAAGAATAACATGAGGACAAGAATGGCAAGAGGACATAGTTAAGAGTTCGAGGCATCTGAGGGATGAGAAACTTGATAACAGATGGCTAAGAAGCAAACTACAAAGCATGAAGGATAGCACGAGGAAAGAGTCGAAGGCTCAATGTATCCGAGGGACGAGAAGCTTGACGAGAGATGGCTAAGGCGATCTACGTAGAACATGAAGGATGACACAAGGAGTAAGCCGAGGGCTCGGTGTATATGAGAGACAAGAAGCTTAAGAAGAGATGCCCCGATGATGGAGACAAGAGAAAATATACTCATCTCAACTTAGACGGAATCGACATTAGATTGGTTGTAGTCAACATACTAGTATGTCTGAGTTGATTGGATAGTCGACTCAAGCAATAAACATAATGGTCTACTTGAGAGACTAATCGCCTAACCAGTTTGGATGAAACAGTCACCGAAGGAAATGGTTGTGATCCATCGGAATTGTTTAAGTCCAGTCAATTGCTAGTGCATAGCAGTCCTGTGGCAGATCAGATTGTCTCAAAGGCCAAAAAGGTCTTGGTGGAGGCATCAAAATCCACATGTCTTTTAAATTTTATAATTTTCAAATTCTTTTTAAAAAAAAATAACTTTATAAACAATGATGGTTGGATTTTTAGAATATTTGGTCAACCAAAAACTAATGTTAGTCAACCCAACTTGCTAGAGACTAATTTTGGTTGACTCGTTTTAGTGTTTAGTCGACTCATACCTTGTAATTATCCCAAGATGTCTTTTATCATATTTAGGGGAGTTCTTTGGTCAAATTAAGTCTATTATGTTTAACTTATCTACACATTTTCTATGTTTTACTTGAACATTTTATTATTTTCATGATGATAACTTATTTAAAGGGGGAAAGTGTGTAAGGATTTAGTTTATAGGGAAAGAATGCATTAATCTTATAAGAGAGATAAATGTTTAACATTTATATATTTGATCAACATGTTTAATTTATTATTCTAGTGATCATATATTTAAAATTATTAATTGTTTGATTAGTGTTTTGATGTATAGCAAAGGGGGAGAGATTATTTAAGTTTAACTTAGAAGCTCCCCCTTCAAAAAAATAATTGTGACCTACTTAAAGGTAGCTTGACTCGGGGGCGCGAGATTCACAAAATGCATAGATTGAGGGGAGCTAAGACTGAGAGGTTGATTTATATTATCCCAATCTTAAATCGATTTTCAAACAAAAGTTCCTCCATTATAGGTAAAGTTTACCATGGTGTTTTAATGATTTGATAAGGTGATTTAAGTTAAGTGTTTGTATTTAATCATGTGCATTGTGGAAGACATTATAAAGTTTGAGGTGACTAAGTGTGAATGATGGACTTTACATATCGTGTAAAGCATAAGGAGGTTATATCCATTCTTATCAAGCTTGGAGATAGACCTAATGAACCATGTGTTGATTGTTACAATTTTGGATTTGTTTCGGGTAGTTTAATTGTAACGTTAGAATAGAGGATGTTGTTGGATCAACCCTTAGTTGTTGGATCACCAATTAAACTAAGACACACTTAGTTTCACCATTATATTGAAGATAGGTGAACCAAATTTGAATGTTGGCAGACCAAGCTTCCATTCTAAAAATTTAGATTGAACAAACATCAAGGTTGGTTAGATAACATCCTAGAAAATTAAACGTTGAGTTTCCAATAGCCATATTATGAAAGTGAGTTTTTAGTCAACCAAAGTCTTTGGAAATGACCGTTAGAGCTGTATTTATAAGCTCTTTTTTTAGTGGATCTTTTAGAACTAATGCTTGGAAGAAAATACTTCTAACCATCCTCTATCTTTCTTGAGTGTCAAAGGGGAACACTAACAACATTGGACGCCAAGGCAAATTTTCACTCTTTGATTTGAAGCTCTCATGTATAAGACTGTTGTCACCTATGATGAGATCTTAATCAATAAGGTGAGATTGAGTTTTCTCTCTCTTATACTCTTTGTCTATCTTCTTTAGAGTAGAGTGTGTTTACTTGTAGAATGATATAGAAGCAATCCATTTGTATTGTGTCTTCTGCTAGAAATTATCTAGAAACAATAGAAAGGATGATTAAGACATGTCGCAAGAAGTGAGCATAAAGTTGATGTTTGCTCAAGGGTATCTAGCTTGAGGGTTTACTTGATCTAGAATGGGCTTTAGATAAGCATTGACTTGACTAGGAAGAGTCTGGTCGAGAGGGTGCTTGATTGAGTATTTTGTAGCTTGTCGTTGTGAGGAAATCTAGCCTCATATCATACTCATTGTAAAAGCTTACTGTATTACCTCATCTAAAGTTTAGTGGATTTGAGGGTGGTGCATCAAATGCGTTGTAAGTTATGGGCATATAAGCATGGTCTCTAAACCACATTATATCTTCTTGTTAGCATGGGTCTTATTATTTTGAGAATTTGATTCTAAAAATATCTAAAAAACATAAAACAAGTTTGAGAATTTGATTCTCAGATCAAGAGATATAATGTTTGGTTAAACCAAACAAAGGACAAATATGAAATATATTTTGTTAAATATGGAATATATTTTGTTGAAATGGAAGCACGGATGGGTCACATCTCTTATGGAAGAGTTAGACCTTATTTGATTTAGTCATGAACCAACTTGGTTTAGTTGGGAACCAAATCAAGAGGTTAATGAGTTAAAATTTAATTAAGGCATATTGGGTTTTATCATCAAACCTAATAAGAGGAATATATATATATATAAAAGATATATACATATATATATTGATATATATAAAAGTTATATATATTGATATATAAAAGTTATATATATTGATATATAAAAGTTATATATATATACTTGGAGAAGTATATTGACAATTATTAAATTGTATTGTTTTCTTTCTCCTCCCTCTCCCCCTCTCTTTGGTCGGCCACACCTCAAAAGGGTTCTTCCCTTTTTGTTGCTGAAAACCACAAAGAAGAAGACTCTTCTTCCTTTGTGCTTCCTTCTTTTGGATCGCATCTCCTCCGTGCTTGACTAGTATCAATCAGAGGCGAGACTTGTTGCTCAAGGAGTTGTCTTGAAGAGCTCGACGTGGATACGAATAGAGGCAAGGTTCGACAACGTCGCTTTAGTTGATGCCCTTTTCTTTACGCATCATCCATAAGGTATACCTAGAGTAAATGTTATTCTTAAAAGTTTTATTTTATCGATCATGTCTGCATGAGATGCATCCTTATATGTGTGTGGTGTGTGATGTAATAATTATTTTTTTTATTACTATTTAATGTCTTCCGCTGTACATGTTTTGTGAAACGTGTTAAGCACACACCGGATCGGGCTACTCAACAAGATCTTGGATCTAGATGCTCCAATATAACCTTTCCTTTTTTGATCTATCTTTTCTGATTCTCGTCTTGATACTTTCACTGTGTGTAAGATTCTGTTTCATCATTTTTCAAGAATCAGGAAGAGAAAGGATTACTACCTAAACCTATTATTCATTAGTCAACTTATGACCAACAGTTTTTAGCTCCCGAATCATATTCGTCATTTCCCTTAGATGTTGGGCCATGGAGACATTCATGCATTTTTTATAGCTGTTAAATTTTATTGTCAGTTGACGAAGTTTGCTTAAGCTAACTTCATTATATTTCTCTCTCAGGGCAACCTAGACAGCATGAGCCGATGGTTATGACTCATACTCAAATATCAGGTCATCTACCATTGAACTAATCAATATTCTCTTAGCAGTAGAGTCCTTTTTCTTTCATGCCTTATATGCATCAAGATCACGTTTATGTTGGGCTGTAGAATAATCACAAGGTTTTTTTATGATCTGATTTACATCCTTTAGAACTTTTTGTTTCTCAAGAATATATTGTATCTCAAGGTGTCATATTTTATAGTTATCCCCATATATTTTTTCTCCCTTATAGAGTTTAGCTATTATGTTCTTAGTAGCCATGATCTAACATAAATAATATATTATTCAGTAATTCAGTATAATTCATATATATGTAATTATCGATTAATTCAATGTTAATCTAATTTAATTGATAAAACCAAGTGATAACTTTATTTTCACTCATCATTTGTTTGAACCAATCTAACTAATATTAATTAATCATGTTACACACATCCGATTAATTGTACTGATCAATAAATGAGCTATGACATACATTAATAAAGTTTGAAGTTTTTTTTTAAAAAAACCTTTCATACTTAATGATAGTACAAAAAATTACATAACTCTAATAAATTAGATAGACTATCACTACTCACACTACGATAAACACTAGTACAGTAACTAACACAATCTCTATCTTATTAGGCTTAGCTAATGCAATGTTAGGCAGATTCTTTATGGTGAAGTAGCTTTATATACAACTCTACATATGAGATGCACTCTTCATAGTGTCCACATACATGGTGTGCTACTTCATTGAGACTTACCTTACTAAGGCCCAAATCCGATAATTATCTAGGATAGGAAAGTTATGCTGCTCAAGTCTCCAGAATAATCGATCAAGCCTCCCAATGTATCCTTTGACCCCATATGTATGATCATACACTATATCTTGGATAGCCTCCCTTAGCGTATTTCGTAACACATCTTGACGAGTTATGGTGCATATCATCCATGTCATCTGAAATTGAAATCAACGAAGTCAGTACAAAATTGACTCATTTCAATTTAATAAATAAGCATAGAATTAACACACAAAGAAGACATAAATAATCAAGAAAAATAAATTTTCTCAATTTATGAAGCTCCAAGTCTAATTAATAATTCTCAGACTTATTAGTCAAAATTAATTAGACTCGTTTGATCAAATCCGATCCATTACAACAAATCTAGTTTATTTGATCAAATTTAGCTCAATTGAATAAATCTAGTCTATTTGATCAAAATTTGGCCCAATAGAACAAATTTGACCTATTTAATTAAATCTGACTCAATTAAATAAATCTAGCTAATTTGATCAAAATATGACCCAATAAAACAAATTTAATCTAATAGAATAAATCTGATATATTTAATCAAATTTGGTAAATTGATCTATTTGATCTAATTTAAGCCTAAGCCCATCACATACCGTGAGAATGAAAAAAAAAACTTAATTAACATGTTTTTTCCTCACCGATAAAAAACTTAATTAACAAGTTTTTTCCACACTGATAATAGGGATGATAATTTTCTCTAAATTCGATGGAGGATTCGATATCCGACCTGAATGAAAAAGAATATAGAAAGATTTTTTGAATCCGATTAAATAATTGGATAATCGGATATGAATATTCAAATAATAGAATATAGAGACGGGTCTAATAGAATCGTACCCATATCCTATTTGATTATTCGATTAAATTATATATATATATTATAAAAATTTACTAGTGTTTAATATATTTTTATTGAATGTGTTTAATATATTTTTATTGAATATTATTAAATTTGGAGTAAGTTATATATATTTTTATTGAATTATATATATATATATATATATATATATATTTTATGATGTTAATTTTTATATATTTTTGTTAAATGATGGTAGTTGAATGGAATGAAGAAAATTATTAACATAAAGGATATTTGATATTCGATATTCTAATGGGTATGAGTATGAGGATGAATATTTGATATTCGATGGGTATGAATACAGGGATGAAAATTAAAATTTTGATAGATATGAGTATGAAAA
>JBBUKS010000029.1:8426289-8458415 GCA_038050645.1 Hedychium gardnerianum
AACTTGTTAAATAGTAACACCCTAACTTTAACCTGTTGTCATACATCAAAACCTAGGGTTAGACTATTAGTGCAAACTACACCAACACACACATGTGTAGATATAATTGTAGAAATAAAAGTATAATTAAATTATACCTGCTGGATGATGTGAAGCAGAAACGACATCAACTAGCAACCTTTGGAAAGATTGCCTATATCGATATCCACGTCGAGATATTGTCGAGATGGCTTCGCTAAACCATGAGTTTTCATCTCCAATTTGGCACTAGATGAACGAGGAAGACGATGGAACCGAGATGGAATCCTGGGCTTGACTTTGTGCCCGGTGGAGAGGGAAACCCAGTGTCACAAAGTGAGGGAGAGAGCAACCGAGAGGGGGTTGCTATCCGGGCAGCAAAGGCTGCTGTCCGGAGCCTTTTTGTCACTGTCCGATATCTACGAAGTCATTACTGATGAGGGACAATGCACCCTGAGGTGTCAGGATTCCGGTAGCAACGTTTGCTAGCCAGAACGAAGCTCGAAGGAGGCCGGAAGAGGTTTGGGTGGTGGAAGACAACAATTATCCACTGACTGCTTTTTGGCCTTGACGGGGTCCTTGGCCGGAGGGAGTTCCTCCGACGTCCTGTTGGTCAGCGGGGTGAGGTGGCCTGCGATGTCTAGGTGGCTACACAAGGAGGACCCTCCTCCATGTGGTCGACATCAAGAAGAGGGAAGAGGAGGAAAGGGGATCCAAAA
Source organism: Hedychium gardnerianum (assembly GCA_038050645.1). Taxonomy (NCBI): domain Eukaryota; kingdom Viridiplantae; phylum Streptophyta; class Magnoliopsida; order Zingiberales; family Zingiberaceae; genus Hedychium; species Hedychium gardnerianum. The sequence goes on from JBBUKS010000029.1 coordinate 8,427,027, forward strand.
ACCTAACACTTAGGTTTCTAATCCAAGAGTTGTGTTTCTCTCCTCATGGAGAGGTATTTATACACCTCTTAACAATGACTTGGGGAACAAGTCATCTCCCAAATTCGAAGCCCAATAGCAACCCGATCTGCTACCATTAAGCCATGGTTTGGTTCAACACCAAACCATGTTGGTTGAAAACCAAACCTCTTTTAATTAAAACCAAATCAATTTGGTTCTTAATTAAACCAAAGGGGTCCAATTCATCTTCAAAAGACGTGGTCCATCCGCGCTTCCATTCTGACAAATTTCTTTCCATATTTGCCCTTTGTCTAGTCCAACAAAATTTTATCTCTCTCGATTTGAGAATCCAATTCTAAAACTCATTTTAAGTCTTTCAGATATACTCGTAGTGAGTGTGACCCAATAGGTTTCCGGTTTATATTGGTCATCCATAATTAATCATTAATTATAGATCGATCATGAGTGATACTAGTAGTACATCATTATTCCCAATTAACCAAAAAATAATAGTTGATCCAAGAATAATTCTAAACCACGCAATAGTTATTCATGTGTTTGTTCCTTTCAATCATCTTATACCCGCTCGGTTCAGGACATGATTTATGTGTCAGTCCCCACAACTCTGACTACGTCACACTTTGCCCAAGTAGTAGTTCTTTGTCCTGCGGATTTGAATTACTCAAACACTTGTCTAAGAAGACCATCTTTTTGACGTGTTTCTGTTTTGGCCAAAAACGTATGAGTAATAATCTTGATAAGTGGTCATAGGGTATACATCTCCTTATCAAATGAGTGGTGAATCCTCTGTGGGCTATTCAAACACCTTCGGACATCTTGACTTATACCCAATCATCCCGTGGTCACACCTCCGAGGAGATGCTATCTTAAAATGTCAAAGTATAAGTCTCCATGACCAAGATAACTTAAATACCTCAAGTCGAAGGAAACTTGCACTCGAGCTGCAATGAGATCTTCATAGACATGTATAGAACCACATGAAGTCTCATGGCATGTCACATCCGATGAACTAGTTATCTTAACTAGCATCCATATGTTAACTCTCAACTTCCCAATGTTTCTAGCCGGTAAGGATCGACTGCTTGGTTATACCAAGGAATCTAACATATGCTAGTCTTGTAGAATAGATGATGTCTAACTCATCAATTCATCGACTAGGGAATATTTCAATATGTACATAATTACAAATAAAGAAATACCCACTAATTGTGATCCAATCACAATTTCTTTTATGCTATGCATTGTATTGTGGACTTCATTAATTGAGTTTAAGATCTAATCAGACACAACGAGAATGTACACTCAAATAGTGATTTTATTTATCTAATAAATAGTATATTATCTAAGGCGATTATTTTAGGAAACCTCTCAAATATAACATCACCTTGACCAATACTTCTTTGCCCAGTCCAATCGACCAGGACTTCTTTGTCGAGTCCAACCAACCAGGACTTCTTTGCCCAGTCCAACCAACCATGACTTCTTTACCCAGTCCCACTAACTAGGACTTTCTTGCCTAGTTCAACTGACCAAGACTTCCTTGCTTAGCCTCAATTAGGACTTTCTGGTTGAGCTACCTACATACTTGATCAACTTTGTTAGATCACTTATCAGCTTAACTTTGAAATTTTTTCAACATCAAAATTAGGTTCGATTATCTAGTGCTCCCTGCACCAATAAAATCCCCTATTATAGTGCAGTATAGGGCTACTCTAAATCGTCTCTCAAGGAATGCAATGGTGAGTTATAATCTCAAGATCAAATGGTAAATGGGGGTTTGTTTTTTAGATTTGAATACTAAGAATAGTAAATATAAATCAATGCAACTAAAAGAAGTGTAAATTCTAGGCTACGTCTCATTAAATAGTACTTAGTTGTTCTTATCAATGACCAAAATCTCGATTCTCCACCTAATGTTCTTACTGGATACTCTAAAGAATTAGTTGGTGACACAATCTCCTTAACAATCACTGGAAATATAATCTAGTGTCAACTTAAAAGAAAGCTCATAAACAACAACTACCAAAGTTCCTTACTTCCACATGGCAAGCATAGATTACAATTTATCAACCTTAATCTAACCTACCTATATCTTGTATTCCAAATGAACAATAGATATCTCTAACATCCAAAAATAAACAAGATATTGTAGAAAAAAGTAAATCAAAATGCATTCACTAAAGTAACAATGGTGTGAGGAAGTCAAACCTAATCTGTTCTCATCGGTCAGCCAGTTACAAAGTGTCTAGTCTTCCATGGAACTCAGATCAGTGTTCCAAATTAAGAATGAGCTAAATGAAAATTAATGACTTGGAAATCTCCAATGATGGAAGACGAGTAAGGGGTTGTTGTGATTCTTCTTCAAATATGCCCGAAATCCACTAAGAACCAATTTCTCATGAAAACCAAAAAATTGAGAGAGAGGATTATGAGGAAGGATGGTTGAGCGACAAGAGGGCAGAGGATCCTCATGCCTTCTTCTCCTCTACAAATAGCGCACTGCTCTCCCTGTGCTCCAATCAGTCTAACAACCACTTGGTTCCTTCGTGGAGGCTTCATGAGAAGAGAAACCTTCACAGAGGTGCATTCCTAAAGGTGCATGAAAGACCTTCCTGGGAGATTAGTTGCATGAGAGATGACTTGGTTGAGAAGGGGATGCGGAAGAGCTTTTCAGGAGGGAGATAAGAGTTACGTGAGTTCCTCCCAAAACAGAGATACGTGATTTTGGATGGCTACCCCCGTTTGAGAGATGCTGAACTAACCTCTCAAAGTTGTATCGGCCCTCTCCTTAATCCTAGCATTGGGTTCAATTGGTCCTATACAAGCCCTAATCCCATGGCTCATCTTTGATTCCCTACAAAACCACATTCACATTTTTAGAGATAATGCTATAAATGTAAAAGAAATTGTGATGAACCTAAAAATAGATTCTTACTCATAAAATATGATATGAAGTAAGAAATTAAGCAAACAAAAGGACTAAAAATGTCAAGTATGAGAGCAAAATAATATATAAAAATATTGGTTATCAATAATATAGTTATGACTCCCTCTCTTATACATCAAATTATTCTTGAACGTGATTTGTTTTAAGATAATCAATGTTTTCTCTTGAAATACAACGTTGTATCTATCATGATGCAACTCATAGTATCATGGTAATCGAATCAAGATAGACTATTTACGCTTTGTGACAATCATTGTTATCCTCAAGAGAATTTGTAATACTTTCATGGTCAAAAATTCAAATTCAGTTTTATAGTTTTGAGATTAAAGTTCACCTTTCATATCATTTCCTAACCTCTAATTTATGAAAATGTACACTAATACATTCATAATTAAGCATGCTAAAACTGAATCACGAAAGTTCTTATCATTAATAAAAGAGAAAAGTCATAAACATCAATCATCAACTCATCATTGGGCTACTCCCTCATCCTAGAATAAGGAGACTACTCTATAGTGATGGAGATACAAACCATTGACATGAAAGAAAACATTCTACAATCAAAAAATAAGATTAAGGTGAAGAAAGAACTCGATTGTATATGTCATCGATGTCACTAGAAGATCTCCACATGCTTGTCAATGTTTGAAATCTCTTAGCTCCTTGGATGACTTAGAAATGGCTCTCTTTGGTATCCTATCAGGAGATGCCTTGTAGCCATCGCCCCCTATTCTCTTTTATAACCACCTGATGTGTGTGAATCATACACATATTTTCACTTTTATTTTTCATGTGTTTACTACATTACATGAGCATATTTGCAATAAGTTCTAGTGTTTTTATCTATTTTTATCTTTTTGGTAAAGGAGACTACTCTTTTGTGTTTTATGTTAATAGGGCATGAAGATCTCGGCAATTGGGCATGTTTGGAGACCAAAAGCCCCAAAAGCACATGTTTCAACATGGTACACTGCCTGCCCGTAGTCCCTTCCTAGACATGTATCATCCTTAGAGGCAGAACGAGCATCGGAGTAGCACATCGGAAGTCCAACATAGAACATGGGTCAGTTGTGTCAACTGACACGATCATGTCCCATGCTATGAGAAGTACCAGCGTGCACATGGACAAGCCGTGCTTCTCACCACATCCGTGTTCTGTGCTGTATAATTGACAAGAAGACGCCAGCGTGCCACATGACCTGGCCATGTCATCTAACACGGCCGTGGTGCATAAAGTTTCTTGACGACACCCCTAATTTTTAGGTGATTCCATTGAATACTTGGTAACTTTTGAAAGCTATAAAAAGACAAAGGGGGCGTTAGTTGAGACGATCGAAGGTTTGTGAAAAAAACACCCTAGAAGAGAGAACCATTTTCAAAGTGATTCAGTCCATCAAGGAGCATGTGGAGATCTTCTAGAGATATCAACATCATCTATAAACTGAGTTGTCTTCATATTGAATTGTAGAAAAATTTCCTCAATGTTTTCAAATTGTATCTCCATCGTGATAGAGTAGTCTCCCTAATTCTAGGATTAGGTAGTAACCTAATGATTGTTTGATGACTTTAATGCATTATTTCTATTTTTATCCATGATATGTGTGTTTCTTGATTAGTTGTAGTTTGCTTCAATTATTTCTCTATGTTGTGGAATTTAAGATAGGTTATTAACCTCTTTGGGATAGATAGAGGGGTGAATCCTAGCTTATAATCAAATCATATAAACATATGTTGAATTCATAGACATTAGGGGATGGACCTAATAGTGAACTCTAAACTCCGACCTATAAAACTAAAATTAACTTGAGAGTTCCTCTATGAAAATAGTTTAACTCTCTCGAGGCTTACATGGTATGTCATAGAGCATAAAGTGTTTGTCCTAATTCAATGTAGGAATTGCTTTAGGATAGACACATTAATGTTTTCTATCTTTTCCCTTTCCCATAGATACATTGATCACCTTAGGACAAACCCCTTCAAGTATAATCTAACATTGAGATAGAAGAGAGGAAATCACAATTAAATCATCAATGATCATTATGGTGAAACTAAAATCCTAGATTTGTCTTTAGAATTAGTTTTCTTATTGTTTTTATTCGAGTGCTCATAGTTCTTTTACATAGCCACTCTTGTTCAAGTTCGTTTAGATAGCTTGCTTTGCAAGTAAATTGGTACTCAATAACACAGTCCTAGTGGATAATATTTTTATTACTTGACGACGATCATGCACTTACGATTTTTACACATCAACACCAAAATATAATATAATATCCTAAAATACTGGGGGCATAGTTGGCAAAACCCTAACGATCCACAACTATGGTGTCTACCATGGGTTGGCCATGTATCATGCTGTGTATTTCCTTGTTAATGCTCAGAATGAACCACGGTCATGGTGGCTACCATAGGTTGGTTATGGCTCTTGCTGCTTCCTCTGGTTGAGCTTCACGGGCTATTTGACTTCATAGATGATCTACAATCGTGGTGGATACCACGAGTTGGCCGTGGATCATGCTACAATGTCGTTCCTTTAACTTTGTGTCTCTAAACATGCTCCAATGTCAAGATCTTAACTTCCTATCAATATAAAACACAAAAGAGTCATCTGAACTAAAAAGATAAAAATGAATGCAAATACTAGAAGTTAACATAAAATATGCTCATGTAATGTAGTAAATGTATGCTAAATAAGGACAAAAACATATGCATGATTCACGCACATCAAATACCCCCAAACTTAAAACTTTGCTTGTCTTCAAGCAAAACATGCAGTTAAAACTAATGTGTGGGAATGAGATTCATTACGCTTAGCAAATTTATCTAATCCTATCATGCGGTATTATTCCATGAGTATAGGCATACAAATATTTCATTGTGGACTAACCTGAAAGTTTCTCTGTGCAATAAGTGAGATGACTTTAAGGTATCGTATACCAATCCAAGCTAACTATCCATTCAACTGTGTTCCTTAAATTTCCAGCATAAGGGGTACATTACCTACCATCAAACCATGGCTCATTCCCCCTAAGCTAATAGGTATTTTCCTAGTAACCACTCAGTCTCAAAGGGGTACCTCCTAATTGCTTTTGTTTCTCATTTTCATCATTTTTTCCCTTTTGATGAAATGGATGCAAACCATTCCTCTCTTTTTTTTTTAAATCAAGAAATCTAGTCGAGTGTTTCTCCAATAACCAAAATATAGTGGAAGTCCCCAAGGAAAACTTGAGTGCTAACAAAATATAGTGAATAATATCCCTTCTTGGCTGCTTTAACCCTCAAAGTCAAGTTTATGTGGATGTGAAAAGAGATCCAAATCAGGTAGGAAAAATGATGAAACTCTCCAACTCAACAACTCTCAGGTCATACTACTACAGATAGAAGAAAATAAATCACTAAAGCTAAGAGCATTTATTCAAACATATGGAAAATTCTTCATGCTAATGTCATGCTATAAAAACAAATATAAAACGTGATAATGAGTGAAATAAAAGCAAATAAAATATGATGACTAATGAAATGCTATAACTAAAACTAAAATAACCAAACTCCCTCCCCCCCCCCCCAACTTAAAACATGCATTGTCCTTGATGTATAAAAGGAGTTAGCAGTTAAACAATGTTTATTTAGATGAAGGGAAATGACCTTAAAAAGGTGTTGTTTCTCAGCATTTGAGCCACTATGACCATGGTGGCTACCACGAGTTGGTCGTGGTGGATTTTGTTTCTCAAAGGATGCCTCTTTGTGAACAACAAGAAGACCATGGTGTATGTTGCCCCTACAACCCTTTCACTCCTTAATGATCCACGATCATGGTAGATCCCTAGTTAGATCATGGATCTTGCTGTCTCAGACACAATTACACCTAAACAAATCAATCTAAATCATCAATTTGCAAATAAATAATAGAAACAAAAAACATTAAACAAAAAATAAAAAAAAAGAAACTTAGGTTTCCACCTAAGAAGTACTTATTTTAGGTCATAAGCTTGACCCCTATTTTTTTCTCAGTCTAGAGTGCTTGGTTCGAGGAGGTTGCACTTCCCTCCTCTCTCTCAATAGGCTCATCAAGGAAATATCTCTTCAACCTTTGCTAACTCCATACATCCACAACTCCCTACGAATATGCCATCTGAATGCGGAATAACCTAAACCATTGTTGTGTGATTCCACAAGTGCAAGGTATCGTCAAGTAATAAAATGATCATCTTTTGGGATTGTGAAGTTGAGTACTAGTCTGAATGCAAAGTAGGCTATTTAAATGAATCAAGATTGAAAAAGTTGTCGTGTGAAAGAAAACTAACTAAGAAAACAAACAAGAATTTTGCAGGGAAAACTAGTTCTAGAAGCAACTTTAGGACTTTGATTTCACTACGATGATCGTGGACACCCTAAATGTAACTCCCTCTTTTACCTCTGTGTTCAATATGCATGATGGTGGTCTATCCCGAGGTAACCAATATTTCCTCTCAGACAATACCAGTGTATCCACCCAAATGTGAAGCCTGGTTTCCAAGTAGTCTTACTAAAGCTATCGCTTTCTTAGGAAGGCTCCTATCACGATGACCTACGATCCTTTAGGTGTTATCCCTTACTTCATGACGTTAAATCAAAGTAGACCCATTAAGCTTCATGATAACCAATGGTGCCCTCGAGAGGTTTTGAACTACTTCTATGAACAAATACTCATGTTTGGAAGTTATATATTAGAGAATAACGGTTCACCTCTTGGTCCTTTCCCTTTTCTCTATGGTCTGATAATACATGCTTGATGAGAGAAATTTGGAAGGTCATGACTATCATCAAGTAATAAAATATCGATCTCATAGGGACTGTAAATTGAGTGCTAGTCAAAATCATGAAGTAGGTTATCTAGAACAATTAAAATCGCGAGAATCATGAGAGAAAGAAAATGAACTGAGCAATGCAAGAGGAGTCTTAGAAGAAAATCAGTTTTGGGGAGAAATTCTAGGATTTTAGTTTCATCATAATAATTGTTAACATCCTAATTACTATTCACTTTCTGACCTCAATGTTGATATACATGAAAGTGATATATCCCAAGGTAACCGGTTTAGACTTTTAGAATTATACTGGAATGTCTACCCAAATGTGACGCATACTTTTAATGTAGCATTACTAAAGCGACCTCTTTCTCAAGTATTATCTCCTAATTTGTGATGTGGAATCAGGATAAACCCATTAAGCTCTGTGATAGCCAATGGTGCCCTTGTGAGTTTAAACTACTTTCATAAAAAATCCCTCAAGTCTCGGTCTTTATGCATCAGAGAGTTGGATCATCTTTCAGTCCTTCCCCACATCTCGTGGGATATGAAGATGCATGTCTAGTGTCATAATCATGTATGCACAATAAGGCTGGATCATGGATCAACACATCATGTGATAAAGAAAGATGAATATATACATTAAAATAGTGTCAACAATACATCAGGCTACTCCATGGAGATGAAGTTACAACAAAAAACACGAGAAACAAGACATTCTACAACTCAAAATTTTGGAGAAATGGAGAAGAGAATGCTTAGTTGTGTGTGCGTTAGTGTCTTCGGGAGAACTCCAAGCTCTATGGTGGAAGGAATCTCCGACGACTCCTTAGAAACGGCTCTCCTAGGGTTTTTTTTCACGGGGAAACACCTCCAACAAAGGGAAGGGGAGAACCCCTTGATCCCCCCCCCATGCCTCCAATAGATGATCTCCTGGGTTCTTTTATAGTCTCCAAGGATACGAAAACTAACAAACTTTATTAAAAAGTTGAGAGCACTTTCCTAAATTACAAAATATCCCAAAAATGGAGGGTAGTACCCCCACACATCCACAAAAATAATGCTTTTAGGGCCAAAAACTTGGCTATTACGCGTTCCATCCTATATCAACTATAGATCTCAGAACGAACATTTATTTGATAGGTTGTGGGCGTCGTGGCTCAATCCGAGTCAAAAATTATGACCTCTAAAAGTTTGCTCTACTATTCCACATCAACGGCCTGGCCTGGCAACAAGGAACACGACCATTTTGAAAAGCATAGTCTGGCCATGTTTCACTCTAGAAGCTCCAATTGTCGCTCCATTTTTCCCCTAACTCTTCAAATAATGCACGATCGTGCCAAGGGACACGGCCATACCAGCATCATGCTAGAAAGTCACATTCTAAGGCCCCTTGTCTCCATTTTAGATTCAAATTTGCATCCTGTCAAAAAAAAAATGTGAAGAGCAGATCTTGGAACAAAAAGGATGAAACAATGCAAAGGTAATAAATGTATGTCAAATATGCTTGTGCAATGGACCAAATGCATGTAAAATAGTATCAAAAACATATGCATGGAACAGACACATCAACGCTAGCACTGTTAACATATATGTATACTAAAGCAGAATTATGTATCAAACACGTTATACAATAAAAGAGAATAATTCATTAAAAAGCAAGTGTCAACAATACATCGAGCTACTTTCTAATCCTGTAATTAAGAAAACTACTCCATGGGGATGGAGTTACAAGCTAAAGACTCCAAGCTCCTCGGTGGATGGAATCCTCGTGGCTCCTTGGAAATGCTTTTCCCCTAGGGTTCCCTATCACGGGGAAAGCCCTTGGTACCTCCAACATATTCCCCTTAGATCCTTTTATAACCTCCAAAGACTTCCAAAGATGGTAAAACTTTCCTAAAATTAGGGTGCCGCCACTAGACCACGGTCATATTAGAAAGCACAGCCAGGTCATGTGGCACTGTGGTCATCAATGGTTGGTCACACATGGCCATGTCAGGGGACATGGCTAGACATGTTCGGTTGTGGAAATTTCCTCCTCAAGCGACAATAGGGGACACAACCGTATTAGGGGACATGATATGTCAGTGTATAATGCTGGAAGTCCAAATTTTTCTTTATTGCTCTAAAGGTGATTCACGATCATGTCAGGTGGCACAACCAGACTGTGCATCATACTCAAATGCATGCTACCAAGGCTCTTTGTCTTCAGTTAAGCTCCAATTCATGCCCTGTTAATGAAAATACACAAAGAGTAGTTATCTAAACTAAAAAGATAAAAATAATGCAAAAGTGATAAAAGTATATAAAATATGCTCATGAGATGAATCAAATGCATGCCAAACAACACCAAAAATATATGCATGAAACACACGCATCAACCATCTAGACTTAAGATTTCCTAGAAAAAATTTAACTAGGAATTGAAAATTAATACTAAGTTTCCTTCATGAAATTATTTGCCGAGGTTATTTTGTCGTGCCATAGCTCGATCCGCTCCTTGTAAGCCTTAGCATGTTCATAGGCATCAAGCCTCAATTCATCCAGTTCATGTAATTGAAGCTTCCTCTTCTCACCGACAATCTTCAAATCAAAGTTTAACTATTGAATTTCCCAAAATGCCTTATGTTCTAGTTCAATCGGAAGATGATAAGGTTTACCATAGACCAATCACAATGGAGTCATATCAATGGGATTCTTGTAAGATTTTTGGTATGCCTCACAAAGCATCGCCCAACTTCAACGACCAATCTTTTCTCAATCTTGTCACGGGCTTTTCCAAGATACTCTTAATTTCCCTATTTGAAATTTTTTACTTATCCACTAGTTTGAGGGTGATATGGTGTTGCAACCTTGTGAGTTAGATCATATTTCCTAAGAAGATTCTCAAATTATCTTTCAATGAAATGCAAACCTTCATTGCTAATGATTGCTCTAGGTACTATAAATCTCAGAAATATTATCTTTTTAAAAATCTTAATCATCGTCTTAGCATCATTGATTGGAGATGGTATGACTTCTACCCATTTGGAGACATAATCCACGACCACTAGAATGTACTTGTTGTTACAAGATGATAGAAACAATCTCATGTAATCAACTCCCAAATGTCAAAAAGTTCAACTTCCACAATGGTGTTTAGAGCAGTTCATGTCTTCTTGAAATATTCTTGGCCTTTTGGCAGTGGTCATAAGATAGCACATATTTCCGAGCATCCATGAAAATGAGATACCAATAAAAATCAACTTGAAAACCTTGGCAGTTAATTTGGAAACACTAGCATGTCCCCCATAAGATGAAGAATGACAATGATAAAGTATATTTTTAGTTTCAACTTCTACCACACATCTTTTGTAAATTACATCAACACACTTTTTGTATAGTAAGGGCTCATCCCAAACATAGTATTTGACATCAGTAAAGAACTTTTTTTGTTGGTAGCTGAGGTTTGGTGGCAAAATCCCACATGCAAGATAGTTTATGAAATCCGCGTATGATGGAGCATCCAATTTACTTATAGTTAATAGGTATTCATGAGGAAATGAATCATCAATAGGTAGCTCATCTTCCCTGTCCATGTGTATATCTTGGTACAACCTTGACAAGTGATCCACGATTACATTTTTAGAACTCTTTTTTCCCTTGATTTCCAAATCAAATTCTCGTAGAAGAAGAATCCAACGAATGAGTAGAGGCTTAGCTTCCTTTTTGCTGAACAAGTACCTGATAGATGCATGATCCGTATAAACAATCACCTTGGATCCGATTAGGTATGATCTAAATTTGTCGAAGGCAAAGACAATCGCTAGCAACTCTTTTATTTGTAGTGGAATAGTTTATTTGATCATTGTCCAAGGTTTTACTAGCGTAATAGATAGCATGCACCTTCTTGTCCTTCCTTTGTCCCAAAATAGCCCCCATAACATAGTCACTTGCATCACACATAACTTCAAAGGGAAAACTTTAATCAAGAGTATGCATTATTTGAGCATATACAAAGCCTCTTTCAATCTGAAAAAAGCATCCAAACAAGATTGGTTAGAATTGAAATCAACATCCTTAATTAGCATGTTTGTCAAAGGCTTAGAAATTTTGCAAAAGTCCTTTATGAAAAGTCGGTAGAAATTCACATGTCCAAAGAAACTGCGCACTCCCTTCATATTTGTTGGCAGAGGCAACTTCTCAATAACTTCCACCTTGGCTTTATCAACTTCAATGCCCCGCTCAGACACCATGTGTCCCAACACTATACCATCCCTTACCATGAAGTGACATTTTTGCCAATTAAGGACTAGATTCACTTCTTTACACCTCTACAAAACTTTAGATAGGTTAGCCAAGCATGTCAAAACTAATTCCATACACGAAAAATCATCCATAAAAACTTATATTATATTTTCAATCAAATCAAAGAAAATCGCCATCATACAACATTGAAAAGTAGCATGTGCATTATAAAGATAGAAAGGCATCCACCTGTAAGCAAAAGTACCATAAGGACATATAAACATGGTCTTATCTTGATCATTAGGATATATAGGGATTTGATAGAAACCTAAATATCCATCCAAATAACAAAAATATGAATGCTTTGCTAACCTTTCAAGTATCTAGTCAATGAAGGGGAAGGGAAAATAATCTTTTCTCATTTCTTTATTCAAGTTGTAACTATCCTAGTGGGTATTAGTTTATTGTTTTCATTTTTAATTGCAGTCATCCCTCCTTTCTTAGGAACCACATTTATATGACTCACCCACTCACTATTAGAAATAGGGTAAAATACCCTTGCATCTAATGACTTCAACACTTTCTTTTTGACAACCTCTTTCATGTTAGGGTTTAATCTTCTTTGATGTTCAATTGAAGACTTATGATCATTTTAAGCAGAATTCTATGCATGCAAATAGAAGGGCTAATTCTCTTGATATCATCAATAGTGTACCCTATGACTTTCCTATATAATTTGAGTTCCCTAAGCAATTTCTCAGTTTTAGATTCATTCAGACATGCATTCATAATTACCGAATATGTAGACTTGGGTCCAATAAATTCATACTTGAGGGTTAAAGGGAGAGGTTTGAGTTCTACCTGTGGTGGCCTTTCTTTTTCCCATTTAGTCAACTTTTGTCCTGTCTTTAGATTTTCAATCTTTGTTTGCTCAGGAGGAAGGTGTGGGCTCTCATCCAAGAGATGAGCATACTTACCAACTTTGATGTCCTCATCTACCGATTCTCCAATAGTTAAGCATAACTCCAAATGATCCTTCGATGAGCATCCATGTTCTTCTTCTGTCACCACCTGCTGTAACAAATCCACCCTGCTACAAATTTTCTCAACAAATCGTTGTTTAATAGGCTTAGATAAATCAAATTCAATTTTGTCTTCACCAACTTCTATAGAAAGTTTATGATTTTTAACATCAATTATTGCTCCAATAGTGGTTAAGAAAAGCTTCCCTAGAATAATGGGAATATGAGGATCCTCATTCATCTTGAGTACAATAAAGTCAGCAAGAACAATAAAATTTCCAACCTTAACTGAAACATCCTCCACAATATCCAATGGTTATCTAATAGAATGATCTGCAAAGTCATTGTTGTGAGTTTCAAGTCACCTAAATCCAACTTTTTGCAAATAGAAAGAGGCATGAAACTTACACTAGCACCGAAATGACAAAAAGTTCTATCAAAATTAGCATTACAAATCATGCAAGGAATTGAGAAATTACTTGGATCTTTGAGTTTAGGAGCTAATTTATTTTGAATCAATGCACAACACTCCTCTGTTAAAACCATAGTTTCATATTCCTCGACCTTCCTTTTGTGTGACAATATATCCATTAAAACATAGAATAAGTAGGCATTTGTTCCAAAACGTCGGTGAAAGGTATATTTACATAAAGCTTCTTTATCACTTTTAGAAATTTACCAAATTTTTCATCTAATATAGCCTTAGCTAATCATTGAGGTAATGGTATGGGTGGTCTAATTGATCTTACTTAAGTTGTGTAATCGTGTTCTCCATATTTCTTCTTGTCTTCTCCTCCATCAAGTGGTGTTTGGGTGGCTTCAATCTTTTTATTCCCTATGTTGTGTTCATTCTCCTCACTCTCTTTAGGCTCCTCCAAGATCCTGTCACTTCCCAAAGGAACAACATTACAACGTTCATTAGGAATTGTCTCAAGTTGACCTAGAGATTTACCAAGGGATCGTGATGAGGAACTAGTAACCTGCACAAATAAAGTTTCCAACATTCTAGTATGGTTTCCTGAGTTATTGAACTTACATGTTAGATGTTTGATTACTTCTCTTGTAGTTTGATGTTGTTTTCTAGACTCCACGATTTTTTTTTCTAAACTCCTTATTCTACTTGGTTTGAGTCATGATGAAGTTTTCTAACAAGGTTTCTAGTAATTATCTTACTCAACTTGATCTTGGTTGTTCCTGCAATAAAATTTTAGATTGTTATTCTAGCCAAGGTTGTAGTTGTTGATGGAATCCACTTGCTCCACCGGGACCCCTTGTGTAGGTGCAATTCATGTGTAGCAATTCATAGTTGTATGACATGTTGCACCACAAATCTCACAAGAAATGTTAGTAATGTTCATAGCACTAATTTTAAATGAATCGATTCTTTTAGTTATAGCGTCCATCTTTGCTGTAATAAGATCTAGAGCATTCACATCATGCTTACCTACAACCTTTATGGGATTATCTTTTTCGTTTGTCCATTGGTGGTGATTCAATGTCACATTATCTATGATATCATAGGCTTCATCCAATCATTTGTTCATTAAGGCACCTCTAGCACTGGAGTCTAATGTGTGGATAATCAGTCACCTTTATAGTTCATAATGTGGGCATTGCTACAATAGCTCCTTGAATCTATCACATGCCTCAAACAATGATTCTCCTTCCTTTAGTGCGAAATTCATGATTTGGTTTCTTAGATGTGTCATTTGCTAGGAGGAAAATACTTGTTGAGAAAACACTACTCCAACTAATCTCATGTCATGATACATCCTGGTGGTAGGGAATGTAACCAAACTCTTGGCTTGTCTCTCAAAGAGAAAGGAAACAATCGTAACCTAAAAGCATGTGCAGAAACACCATTAAATTTTAGCATCTCATAAAATTCCATGAATACTTCTAAATGTAGATTAGGATTATCTATAGGTGCACTTTCAAATTGGTGTTGGTGTATCATGAAAAGTAGCGAAGGGTTCAGCTCAAAATTATCAGCATCAATCGAAGGTCTTGCGATACTAGATCTCAATCATCTTGCACTTTGTGTGGCATAGGCTTTTATAAACATATTCTCATCATTAGAAGCCATCATCGGTGTTGGTTGTTCTCGTTCAGCTTCTAGTTGCCTTTGTAGGTTTTCTCTTACATGAAAGGTTCCTTCAATCTCAGGACAACTCCCAATTTATCATATCTTTGTATACAAGAAAAACCTATTCGCCTACAAGAATAAAATGAAAAATAAAAATAAAATAAAAATCAATTAACCAAATTGCAAATAAAACTAATATCAATAAAAAAATATAGTCCCCGACACGACGCTGAAAACTTGAAACATGTTAACTACAAATGCACGATTGTCATCAAGTAATAAAATATCGTCCTCTAGGACCATGTTGTTGACTACCAATTTATGTATAATGTAGGTTGTTTAGACCAATTCTTAAGACAATCTTAAGATTTTGATTTCACCACGATGAGTGTCGATGATATAGTTATGACTCCCTCTCTTACATGTCAGATTATTCTTGAAAGTAATTTGTCCTAAGGTAATTGATGTTTCCTCTCGAAATATAATGATGTATCTATCCTAACACAACTCTTATTCTCATGGTAATAGAATCAAGATAGATCCTTTACACCCTGTGACAATCAATGTTATCCTCGAGAGAATTTGAACTACTTTTGTGATTAAAAACTCACGTTCAATTTAATAGTTCTGAGATTAAAGTTCACCTCTTAGTTCATCCCCTAACCTTTTATTTATGCAAATGTACGCTAATACATTCATAATTAAGCATGCTAAAACTGAATCAAAAAAGATCTTATCATTAATAAAAGACAAAAGTCACAAACATCAATCATCAACTCGTCATCGAGTTACTGCCTAATCCTAGAATAAGGAGATTATGCCATAACGATGGAGATACAAACCATTGACAAGAAAGACAACATTCTACAATCAGAAAATAAAATTAAGGTGCAGAAAGAACTCGATTGTAGATGTTGTCATTTTCTCTGGAATATCTCAACGTGCTCTTTGATGTCTAGAATCTCTTGGCTCCTTGGATGTCCTGGAAATAGCTCTCTCTTATGTCTCCTATCACAAGATGCCCTATAGTCATCGCCCCCTATTCTATTTTATAGACACCAAAAATAATAGAATTTTCTAAAATACAGAGGGGTGTCGTCAGCAAAAACCCTAATGATCCACAATCGTGGTGTTTGCTACGGGCTAGTTGTGGATCATGTTGTGTATTTCCTCATTAATGCTTAGAATGAACCACAGCCATGGTGACCACAAGTTGGCTATGGTTCTTGCTTCTTCCTCTAGATGATGCTCCACATGCTATCTGACTTCATGGATAGTCCATGATCATGGTGGCTACCACGTGTTGACCATGGATGATGATGCAATGTTGTTCCTTTAACTTTGCATCTACAAACATTCTCCATTGACAAGATCTTCATGTCCTATCAATATAAAATATAAAATGAAGTCATCCAAACCAAAAAGATAAAAATGAATGCAAATGCTAGAAGTTAATATGAAATATGCTCATGTAATGCAATAAATGTATGCTAAATAAGGACTAAAATATATGCATGATTCACACACTTCAATAATGATGTCCATGCGACTTGTCTAGTATTAGAAATTTCTTTCATTGAAGGAAGGTGGATGACTAGTGTTGTAACCCTCTTGCATCACCATTATGTAATTGAACTTTTGCTCCTTTGATTGTTAGTCCTCTCAGGCGACCAAGCTCTTATGCCACTTGTTAGGATTGATGTGAGCTAAAGGGGGGTGAATAGCTCTTTTCACGTTGAATAAGAGATTTGCAAAAGAAAAACTTCGACACATGATAACCAACATAGAACAACACAAACACAAACGGTTTACTTGGTTCACAATCTTCCAAAGATGTGACATCCAAGGATAAGCCTAGCATTCTACCACCACTAACAAATTTTCTTCTTCTCTGACCAAATCGGGAGGTGGAGAAACCTCTTATGACAATATATTATAGTATATGACTCAATGAAATAGTGAAAGAGAAGAGACAAGAATGAAAATGCCTTAAGCATAAGAGCTCTTCCTCTTTTCACTTAAAGAATGCTGAGAGTTGAAGCTTTGATCACTTGGGTTGAGAAAGAAAAATGAGAGCCAACGGTTGTGTAGAATGAAGCCAAAACCTCCTTTTAAAGAGTCTTCATTCGAGTTGATTTTTGTACCTTTTCTGCCATTAGTCAATTAATCTTACCAATCAATCGACTATTGATGAGGTTTGACTATTGACTCGACCATTGAACAATCATTAACCTCTGATATATGGCTAACATCATCCTTTTTATAAATATCAATCAACTGCTAGCCACCAGTCGAGTTGAGCAGTTGAGTTGAGATATTTTGTTCACTCAAAATGGTCAATCAATTGATTGCTCCATGACAGCAATTAACTGATGTCACTCAATCAAATTGAGTAGTTGAGTTGAAAACATTCAGTTCTCTTAAAATTCTCAATCCATCAATTGCTCCCTGATAGGAATTGACTATTAGGGTTACTTTGCAAAATCCGATTTGGGTGTTTACACATCAATCGACTAATTGACCCTATCAGTAGATTGTTCATCCATAGCAATTGACTATTGAGGCCAAAATAGAATTTTATACAGTTAAACCATCAACCACAAATCCCTTCAATTTTATAGTGTATCAATTGACTGATACACAATTTTCAACCATTCTAATGACTGGAATACATCCAACTTCACTAGTACCTCATGCTAATGAACTTCCTATTCCGTGGACTTTAGTGTCTGGAGCTTCCTCATTTACGGGTCTTCATCCACCATTGCATACAATCTCTTGATATGCTCAAGTTTTTTCCTTTTGTCAAGAACTTGGCCTTTAACATCTTTCGACTTCCTTGTCATGCATCAGATCTTCTTACCTACAAGGACTTCTCCTTGCTGAGATTCTAGCCTCTAGCCTTCTTGGACTTTTCATGTCTTGCATTGGGTCTTCAAACCTGCGAGGACTTCTACTTGCCAAGAATCTATCCTTCTTGGACCTTTTCTACATTACATACAGTCTTTCAATCTGGGAGGAATTTTCCTATACACCTATATCAAACAACGAAACTCTACATCTAGGGCATGATTGCACCAACAATGTATAGATAATAAATATAAAAATTAATTATAATATAAATTTAGTGATAAATAAAAAATAGATTTATATAATGATAATTTAAAACAAAATTAGAGATGTAATTTGAATATGAACTATTAAAAATGGATTATAATATAAATTTAGTGATAAATTTAAAAATGGATTTAAATAATGACAATTTAAAACAAATTAGAGATGCAATTTGAATGTGAAACTATGTCATTTGGCCAAAATAAAAATAGATTAATAAATGACTTTATAATCCATCTATAAAATTAGAAACATAATATTTCTATCACAAAATCAAAGATGGGACTTTCAACAACAAATTTTGAGATAGAATTTTCATCTTACACTTTTTTGTAGACACAAAATTGATCTTCAAAGATATATTTTTGCATCTTTAAAGCCCTTTTTTTTGTCGTGTGTGCATGTAGTTTAAGGATCATGATTGAAAATTATTTAAATTTTTTAAAAAAATCTCAGTGTTGCCTACTAGGTCGTAGAAGTTACCATTCATGGCCTTATTACAAAGTTGAGGTGAAACATTAAAAGCTTTAATGTTTTCCAAATTTGTCTCTTTACATAAACATAATTATTTTACTAGTTTTTCATACATAGTTGACTGCTTCAAAAATACTAGTCTATTGGTCTGTGATAATTGACTAAAAAGTATAGTCTAGTGAATAGATACATTGCTAGAAGAACTATTGAGTTTCAAATTTGGATAAAATTATATAGTTTCATCTATCACCCCTATCCAATAGGTATTTAGTTATCCTTCACCCTCTAAAATGCTAGATAAGTATTCAAAGGGTGAGTTTGTGTTAGTACCCCGAATATTAGAGGGGGAGGTCATTGGTACCCCAAGTGATGTGGACCACCGTTTTGATAATTGGTCAAATGAGTTTATAGGACTGAAGGAATTTAAATATCTCCACAATGGTATGGTATTATGCACTTTGGGACTATGCCCTCATGATTTTGCTCTAGGGCTTTACCCAAAAGGTCTTATACCAATGGAGATATTTTTTTCTTATAAGGTCATGATCTTTCCCATGTGTTTTCAATGTGGGACATTGTTTGGAACCTTGCAACCCCAACATAGTAGACTACCCTTATCAGTTTGAATAGGTCATAATAGGAAGAGGTTATTGAAAAAGGCGAACGATCCACCAAAAATTCATGAGGAACGTGATCTAGCTTAGAGATTTGATTTAACCTAGAACCAATCGACCAAAAAAGGATCTGATTGATCGGAAAGCTGCCACGCCGACAAAAGTGATAGAAATAATATGTTCATGAATGAGGCCGAGATGCAGAGTCAATAATTTTTAGTCAACTAAATATGTTTTTCAAGTTGACTGAACATGCAACATCAAGATAGTGATCGACTAGAGGTGGAGGTTATAAAATGGGGGCTAGATGCTCGAGATCAAAACACAACACAGGGAAACAAGCTCCAAATTTCTACCTCATTTACTTTAGTGCTCTCTTAATCATTTTGTAATACTCATTTGTATATGAGGTTTCTCCACCTCTGTCCCTTTATTGAAGAGGAGAAGATTAATGGACAATGCTCTATGCATCAGGCTTAAATGTAGCAACCTAGGGGTTGTGGACCAAGTGAATCTCAATGTTATCTTGGTATACTTGTGAGTTGCTTTATTAATGTTTGTTTTCCCTAACATATATGTTTCCTTGATAATAAATTAGCAAGAAAAAGAAAAACAATTTTATTAACAATTTTATTATAGGTTTGTCATTCACCCCTTCCCCTCTAGCTATCCTAACTCGAGCTTCCACATATCATCACCATCACTCTAACACGTGTTATCAGAGCGTGACTGCTCAGAAGGATTAATCGACGACTGAGCATCTAGATTGGGAGGATCGAATAACGTGTAAAGAGATGGTCATATCCAACATTCAAACACACAAGTTTGAAGGAGACTTCACACATTGGAATCACAAAATAGACATATTTTTCGAACCAAATTTGATATTATGATACTTATATGGTATGAAAAATGAAAAAGTTTTTGAGAACTAACAATTTTGATAGAAAACAAGTGAGCATATTGCTAAGAAAGCAGAAACAAAGCAGTAATGTTTGATGTTTCAATTGTGATGAAGACAATCACATAAAAGACAATTGTCCTAAACTCAAGAAAAAGAGCAAACAAAAGTCCAAGAAAAAGTTGTAATCAAGTCGAGGGTACATAATCTAAAGGCGACATAGGATGACACTTTAGAAGACTCAAAATCTAAACACATAGCTAGTTTAGCTCTCATGGCAATACACAATGAAGTAAAAGACAAAGACAATATCTCATCTCATGAAAACCAAACAATGAAGGGGGAGCATCATCATCTAAGACAAATATGATAAGTGAGATATGTTTTCTTCCTTCAGATAAACTGCACAAAACTATTCAAATGCTTACTAGGATTTTATGCAAAACTAGGGATAAATATATTGATATGAAATTAGTAAATTTGAATATGTAGAAAGTAGTTTCTTTAAAATTTATTTAAATAAGTTTTCCATTGTCTCATAATATTTGAATTTATTGCTTAGGAATCATAAACATGTCTTACAAAAGAAAGATTGGGTTATAAAGGACCTAAATGAAATTTTAGAAATCCTAAGGGAGAATTTAAAAAATTATGGAATACTTAATTCTTAAAAATTATTTAGTAAAATTTCATTGGCACGAATCTGTATTACGTGTCAAAATCAATCTTCAAATTTTAGGAAGGACCCTGGAATAGTCAAATATAGAAAAATAAAAGTATTATATTAAATGGGTGACTTAGTATGAAAAATTAAAATTGAAAAATAATTATCTTTAAATTATGTTCAATTTTTTCATAACAATATTTTTCTATAAAAATGTGCCATGTTTTCTATTAATGGTTAAAAGTTTATAATTTTTCAGATTTTAGAAATCTTTTGTTAATTTTATAAAAATCATTCCTTTTGAAATTAAATGCTTAAAATTCATAAATTAGAATGAAGTTTTCAAGAAAAATATTTTTTTTGTAACTAAATAGTATGCTAATTTAACATAGCCAAATTTTATAGATTTTTTTGAATTTTAAATATTTTTAAATACTTTTTTTAATATTAAGATGTCATGATTTTGAAAACGTATTTTAAATTCAAAATTAAGAAAGAAGTTAATGAATTTATTTTAGTTTTCAAAAAAATCATCTCTATTGAAATCCCTTTTTTTATGTTGTTAAAGGAGGAGAAAGATTGGGAGAAATGAAAAGAAATGGAGAAATAGAGAAAAGATCAATAACCTTATTCAAATCTAGGGAAAGCATGGTTGCATTGGATGTCGGAGAATCTAGGAGTAGTCCAATTATCTTTTTCTGCACTTTCTATATTTATGTTGTTTTTACCCTAACTTGAACGATAGTAGTAGACATATTAATGCAGGAGTCTAGTAAAGGATAGTGAAGGATAGTATGAGACACTTGAGAGATAGGAAGGACGAGGACTATCAAGGATAGATAAGCTTGAAGTAGAAGATGCAAACAAGCGAAAAGAATGACATGAGAAGGGAGCCTATGGGCTTGTGCATTTGAGGGACAAGAATCTTGTTGGAAGAGTACATCGGTGGAATAAGAAGGATGCACAAGTAGTGATTCAGAGGATTCAATGCATTTGAAGGATGAGAAGCTAAGAGGAAGACTGCTAAAGGTAAGCTATAGTGAACCGAGTTGAGTGAAATTGTAATCAGGATGAAGAGTATGTTGGTGCAATCGACCTATGGTTAAGGTTAATCAAGTTTGAGTTGGATAGATTGCTGGTTTTTAGTATTTGATGAATATATTTGATGGTTGAGAGTGA
Organism: Hedychium gardnerianum; assembly: GCA_038050645.1. Classification (NCBI taxonomy): domain Eukaryota; kingdom Viridiplantae; phylum Streptophyta; class Magnoliopsida; order Zingiberales; family Zingiberaceae; genus Hedychium; species Hedychium gardnerianum. The sequence goes on from JBBUKS010000029.1 coordinate 8,449,057, forward strand.
GATGTCAAATAAAAGGGAGATTGTTAGAGGAGGAGATTGTTGATGCAATCGACCTTGGGTTGACAAAGATTGATTTGGATTTTGATGTTTGATGGTTGAGTGAAAAGTTAAGTAGGTTAAGGTTGATCGAACACTTGATAGTGAAGAAGTCCAAGTGGATTATAGTTAATCGGACACTAAGCAGTTGAAAGTCCAATTGGGAGTTGGCAAGGGTGAAGTGCAAGTGGGTCACAATTAATCAAACACTTAGCAATTGGAAGTCCAACAGGAAGTTGACATGAAAAAAATTCAAGTGGGTTGCGGTTGACTAGACACTTGGTAATGTTGAATGGAAGTCTTAATAGGTCATGGGGGATTAGATATTAGGCATGTGGATGAAAGTCCTAATCGATCATGGAAGATCGGATGTTAGGCATGTGGAAGTGTAGTCTTGATAGGTCATGGAAGACTAGATGTCAGGTACTAGAAGTGAAGTCTTAATTGGTCATGGAGGACAGAATGTTAGTCACTAAAAGAAAGTCCAAACAGGTCAAGGAGGATCAGATGTTTGGTAATGGTGAAGTCTTGGTATGTTAAGGTTGGCCGGATATTAATCAAATAAAGTCCTAATGAATCAAGGTTGACCTGATGCTAGGAGGGTGAAGTCCTTATGGTTGTGGCAAGATGAGAGTTCAATCATTAGGATGCTAGGCAAGATGAGAGTTTAGTCTTGGAAAGACTAGAGTAGAGGTTTCAATCGACTGCTATAGGAATGCTAATTGACTAATAAGCCCAAAACTATGAGTTTAGGGTTTGAGGGAGTTGTGGCATGAGCAATTGATTGCTGAGTGTTAGAAGTTGACTATTGCAACAGTCAAGTGAAGAACTTGATCGATTACATTGTGGAGCAACAAAAGGTTTGGTAGTTGATTCGAGAACTTGACTGATGATGCATCAGTCAACTATTATGGTATATGTAGTCACTGATTACCTGAATGCTAAGCAAGAAGGAGCCGTTATGCGAGCAAAACCATAGCAACATTCGAATTCAGGCACAATGATCAACTATTAAGGAGCAAAGAATCAACTATTAGGTGAATTTCAACCACGACAGCAATCCTATAAAAGAGGATTTTATAGAAATTTCAAGGCATTTGTTTTTCACCGATTCTTGGAAGTTTTGAGGGATAGTATTGTTGCATTACACACCTTCATGAGGCAACTCAAAGCAACTAAAAGTGATCAAAACAAAATTTTATTATTGTAAAGTTGTTTCATTTGCATTGCTCTTATTTTCTATTTTATGCTTTATATTCTTGTTGTTACTTCTTGTAAGAACATATTTGTAAGAGTTTTCTCAGCCTCCAAAAAGTGTTCAACAAGGAGAAATTATAGTGGTAATACCACTAGGACTCTAGGTCGTAGAGTAGGAACCGAAGGTTTCAAACCACATAAAATCAAGGTGTTTTTTGTTCTTGTGTTATTCTATGTTTGTTTCTTTTTATTTTCATTGCATATTAATCTCTTATAAACGAGCACACAAGAATGATCAATCAAAATGAAGTCAATCATTATTCACCTTCTCTAATGATGTCTTTTATTTTTATTGTGTATTAATCTCTTATAAACAAGCACACAAGAGTGATTGATCAAAATGAAGCGAATCATTATTCACCCTCTCTAATGACGTTAACAATCCTAATAGGGTAGACTCAATGTAGGCAGACTTAGTTGTAGTTAACCTGAGTCAGGAGTTATGGGTAATCAGGAATATGGTGCAAACTGCAAGTGCATGTAATATCGTCAAGTAATAAAAAGATCGAATCCACAGGATTTGATGGCTAAGTACTTGTCTATTAAATAAATGCAATTGTCTAGACTAATCGTGAGATTAAGTTGGCAAGAGCAAGAGATTTAAGGAGATAAATCAAAGAATATGGTGAGGAAAGAGAATTGAGTGAGATGAGAGAAGAGAAATGGGAGTGATATAAGAGAATTCGATGGGAAAATCGATTCTAGGATTTCAGTTTCACCACAATGATTGTAAACATCTGATCTATGATTGATTTTATATCCTCAATGATTATTTATGTAGGTAGACTATCCTATGGTATCCGATGTGAACTTTTAGGACTATGTTATGAAACCGCAAGTGCATGGTTACGTTGTAAGTAATAAAAAGATATCGATCCCATAAAGACTGTAGATTAACACACTAGTGAGTTTGTGAAGCTAGTAGCTAGACTAATCGAAGTTGGGTGAAGTCTTGTAAGATAGAGAGAGAGAGAGAGTGTGTAGAAGGTCTAGGCACAATAAGAGAGGGAAGTGAGTTGTGAAGGTTGGTTTCGAAAGTGATTTTAGGCTTTCATTTCACTATGATGTTAGATAATGTCCCTATAACATGTTCATCTCCTAATTCTCCATACTACTCCTATGTAGCTAGGGTTAGTTCCAATGTCAAGGTCTTGTAACTCTAGAAAGTGGGTAAGTGTCAATGCCCTTTGTCACTAAGGGCATAATAGTTCAGTTGAATGAAAATCCTTTGTCACTAAGGATCTCCCAATTATCCAGTCTAGTAGCAACCTTAACATAGACGCAAACTCCTAAATCTACATGTATCATTCACATACATATTTTGTCAAACATGTACAAGACACAACATATATAGCATAAGAGTTAACATTTCATAGAAATAGGAAATTAGCATATTCATAGTTCATACATCATCAATCACATCATATATACTCCCTAATCCTAGAATGCAAGGGATCTACTCCATAAACAGGGAGAGAAAGCACAAAGACAAGTAAAGAAACATTCTAGCCCTAATCTATAGAGAAGAGGGAAGAAATGCTTAGTCGGTTGTCGCCATATCCTTCGGGAGTGCTCTCCTTGCTCGGATGATGGATGGATCAGAGAAAATTGCCTTGTATCACCAATGAAATCTTTGGAAATGAAGTGGTGATGGACCTTGTGTTTTCCCTAGAAGGGAAGAACACCCCTCCCTTGATAAAGGGATAAAATCCCCTTTTATAAGTAGGGGGCATGACCCCTGCTTGTTTTGCACATGACCGTACTTGAGAGGCACAACCTGAAGTTGAGGTTGAATGGTTTGGAGGCATGGCTATGCCTATGAGGCATGACCCAGTGTTGAGGAGACTATGTTGGCTAGACACGACCGTGTCTGAGATGCACGACCATGGCTAGTGTTTTCCTAGGAATGACACACGGTAGTGTTTGAGACACACAACCGTGTCTAAGACACACAACCATATCTGGGGTTTCTTTAGAAGTGTCACACGACTGTGTCTAAGAGACACGACCATGGCTAAAACTCTTCTTATTGCTGAGGCACGACCGTGCCTAGGGGGCACGCCTAGTGCCTTGGCCGTTCCTGGGAAGCACAACCGGGTGTCTTGGCCCTAGTTGCTCTACTTCCTGCTCTATTTTCTGCTCTGCTTTCTGCTTTACTCTCCATTAAAGCTCCATTTTGCTCTAAAATGCATCCTATCAATAAAAATAAAGAAAAAATAGATCTCCGAACAATGTAGAATAAAAAGCATGATAACATAATAAAATGTGATGCGATAATGTAGATCATGTCAATGAAATATAAGTAGATGTGTAATATAAAGTATCTAAAAATATATATAATCTATGTACATCAGCTCTACCTCCATAGTAGAAGTTGATATTAGAATCTGCTTAACTCTTTTCCACAATATAGCCCCTCCAACAAGTAAAAAAATATATCCTGAAGTGGACCTCCTGCTTGTAAGTACCCCGAGTTAGTTTTGATGTTGATCAACCGAGTTAAGTAAGACACTATGTGTTTGATACCTTTTGTCTAAGTGTGTAGGGACTTAGAAACATGAGAAAGTCGAGTGAAAGATGCATTGAGTGAGAAGGATGGCACGGGAAGCGAGTCAACAGGCTTGGTGCATCTGAGAAACGAGGAGCTACGGAAGAGTACATCGGTGGAGCCAGAAGGATGCACGGGGTGCATCTGAGGGACGAGAAGCTGGGAGGAAGCTTGCTCGAGAAGAAGGACAAAGTTGGGTTCAAGTGAGCTCAACTTCGAATGATTTGAGCATCACCCAAGCGAAGGAAGATTGAGAATAGTAAATGTTGAAATTTATTATTCATCCGGGGCGCCCCACACCATTAAGGACGCCCTAGACCATCCAGGGTGCCTCAGATCATTCGGGGCACCCTAGATCAATCAGGATGCCCCGGATCAACCAGGGTGCTTGAAAGCACTAAGGGTGCTTGAAAGCACTAAAGAGAGACGTTGTGAAACAGATAAGCAATGGAGTACATCAGAGGCACTCCTAATCAACCGGGGCACCCCTATGCCGCCAGATCAGCCGAATGTTGGCTGTGGATCATGACTCAACTTGATGGAGGCACCCCCAATCATCCATGGTGCCCCCAAAAGTGTCATGTCAGTAAAATGGTTATTTCAATCAATTTGCTATAAATAAAAGCCATGTCCTCTAATTTCAATAAGACACACACCTCCTCCGTGTTGGTCCTGGGACGGATTGGCGGGGGCGCTGGGGGCGAGCGTTTCGCCTTTTTGCCACAATAAGACACACACTCTGTACTTTCATTGTTCTTTCTATAATTACATTTAAGTGCTTTTAACTATTGTAAGGGGCTACTTTACCTCCAATCTTGCTTGAAGAAGGAGTTCTTTTTAGTGAGCTTTCCACCGCTTTGGATTAGTAACCTCCTCGATTATAAACCAAGTAAATCTGAAGTCCCTCCTTTCTTTTGTGTTATATTTATCTAACTTATAGTGTGTCCTTGCAAAATAGAATGTAAGAGATTTAGTTTCTTAATTTGCAGGCTATTCACCCCTCTAGTCAGTCCACTAATCCAAACAAGTGGTATCAGAGCTTAACTGGCTTAGAAGGATTAACCACCATCTAAAGCTACTTCGAGAATGGTTGGATCATGCATCTACCCGCCAAAGTTCGAGAAGGAATTCACGCTTTGGAAGCGTTGCATGGAGGTATTTTTCAAAACTGATTTTTATATTTTGTTAATTATTAAATATGGTTTTAAAGCACCTAAGGACTATAACAGAGAAGAAAAGAAAGAGCACCTATGGAACAAGAAGCAACAGACCGAGTTCATGGTAAACGGTAAGGCCAAGTTCCACTTTCTGAGCGTACTACCGCCTCTCGAAGTCAATCGGATCGGCACCTACAACTCGGTCAAAGAACTCTAGGAAAAGTTCCTGGAGCTTCATGAAGGGACCTCGGAGACCAAGCTAGCAAGATGAGATTTGCTCAAAACTCAACTAAGCAATCTCGAAATGGAAAAAGGAGAAAAGGTGACACAACTTCATGCCAGATTGAAGGAGCTAATTACTAGACTCACTAATCAGAGAAATGGTAACAAATCGAGACTCACTCAGATATGCGCTAAATGCCTTCTCGAGAACTCAAGATTGGACATCAATGGTAGACTCTTATTACATCTCCAAGGACCTCAAGGTAAGTAGTTTAGAAAATATGTTCTTTTTTTTCGAATTACACGAATCTCGTTGTGTAGGATTAAGAAAAGAAAAGGAGCTAAATCAGAACCTAGCACTACAAGCCAAAAAGAAGCAACCAGATTCGGAGTCATCCCTCAATGAAAATGAAGATGCATACATGGTAAGAAAGTTTAATAAATTTTTTAAGTCTAAAATTTTTGATAAGACACAGGCTAAGAAGCTTCTACGGAGAAAAAGAAAAGTAAGGTGCTACAACTGCGATGAAGAAGGGCATATCAAGGATAATTGCTCAAAATTAAAAAGCAAGGGACAGGAAAAGGACGAAAGGACAAGAAGGTCCAAGCACAAAACCTCAAAGCGACATGGAGTGACTCATCTTCAGATGAGTCCAAGATCGAAGAATACGCCAACCAATCACGTACCTGAAGACGACAAAAGCTCATCGGAGGAGAAACGATGAAGGGGGAACATCTACCTATGAGTCCGACATGGTAAGTGAGGTACGACTCACCCTTCGATAAAATATATGATGCAATAAAAATGTTGTCTAGAACACTATGTAAAACAAGGACCAAATATGTAAATTCGAAAAAACAATATGCATACTCACTAGAAGAACTTGAAAATGCAAAATTAAAAAGTCAAATAGAAATGTTAGAAAAATATTTTACATGTTCAAATTCAAATGTCTTACAAGTTCCAAATTCTAGATATTATGGAGGACAAAATTGGTATGTTAGAAACTATAGGAGCCAAATTAAAAAAGTTTCAAATGTCGATATTTCACGAAAACACTTGATAAATCGAGTAGGTAAAAATTTGTATTGGGTTCCAAAATCATGTTTAGCCTATTAGAATTGTCTTTATTTGCATATTAGAAATTAATTTTTTAAATTATCAACATTATTGGCAAAGTAATTTTTCATAAACCTTCTATTTAATTTTCTTTCGATTTAAATTTTTCTGTGATAAACAAATATGTTATCTGTTAGGAGAATTTTTTTTTTGAAAATTTCTGATTGTTAATTTTTTTTTTTGAATTTGTTACCAAAAAATGAAAATTTAAAATTAAGAATTTTCAGAGATTAATTTTTGAAAAATTTGATTTTTCCAACAATAACGATTAGATTTTGAATATTTATAAAAATATTCAAAATTTTCAATGTCAAACGATAATTTTAAATATTTTTCTAATGAAAATATCCTTCTCTATTATAAAATTTATTTTCCCTATAAGAAAAATAGTTGTTTCATGAAAAATATTTTTCTATGATCTGATTGAATATTTTTAACCTTGAAAAAAAAATCAGTATTTTTCAAAAGTTAAAAATAATTTTAATTTATTTTTTGAAAAATATGAAGTATAATTCTAATAAATTAATTTGTTTGACAAATAATTGTATAAAAAATATAAAAAACTTGTCTTCCATATGTACATCTCCTAGAATTTTTTATTAAAATTTTTTCTCTATTATTTTTTATTTTTCCCACGTATTTTTTGATGTGAACAAAGGAAAAAAAAATATAAGGGTCAACTTAAGGGGAAAGACTTAATTGCAAAACTTATGTTATATTTGTAACACTATTTTTTTACATATATAATTTCTTGTTTGCTTTCCCTAACTTAACTCGGGTTGATGGACATCAAAAAGGGGGTGATTGTAAGTACCCTGTGTTAGTTTTGATGTTGATCAACCGAAGACCCTGTGTTTGATGTCTTATATCTAAGTGTGCAGAGACTTAGAAACACGAGAAAGTCGAGTGGAATACCTAGCGAGCGAGAAGTATGACATGGAAAGCGAGTCAACGGGCTCAGTGCATCTGAGGGACAAGGAGCTGGGAAGAGTACAACGATGGAGCGAGAAGGACGCATAGGGCACATCCGAGGGGTGAGAAGCTGGGAGGAAGCTTTCTCGAGAAGAAGGACAAAGTTGGTTTGGGTGAGCTCAACTCTGGACAATTGGAGCATCACCCAAGTGAAGGAGGATTGAGAATAGTAAATGCTAAAATTTACTATTCATCCAAGGCGGCCCAAACCATCCGGGGTGCGCCAGATCAATCTGAGCACCCCGAATCAACCAAGGTGCCCCAAAAGCGCTGAAGAGAGCCATTGTAGAGCGGATAAGCAGCGGTGTCTATCCGAGGTGCCTAAAGTCAACCGGGGTGCCTCCATGCTGCCATATCAATCAAACATTGGCTGCGGATCATGACTCAGCCTGATGGTGGCACCCCCAATCATCCAAGGCGCCCTTAAAAGTGTCACGTAAGTAAAATGGTCATTTTGACGAGTTTGCTATAAATAGAGGCCTTGTCCTCTAATTTTAATAAGACACACACTTTGTACTTTCACTGTTCTTTCTATAATTTCGTTTAAACACTTTTAACTGCAAGGGGATACTCCACCTCCGATCTTTCTGGAAGAAGGAGTTCTTTTTAGTGAGCTTTCTACTGCCTTGGATTAGTAATCTCCCCGATTGTAAATCAAGTAAATCCGGAGTTCCTCCTTTTTTTATGTTATTTTTATATGACTTGTAGTGTGTCATTGCAAAATAGAAAGCAAGAGATTTGGATTCTTAATTTGTAGGCTATTCACCCCCCTCTAGCTGGTCCACCGATCCTAATACTGCTATCTAAGCATCCAGCAAAATCAGAGTCTGGATATCCAATCACTTCCAGGTGACCAGATCTCTAACACGTGAGCATGTGTTCTTTACTCTTTTGCAAATACAGCATCACTCTCTTCATAACTTTTTAGTACGATGGTCTTGGGTTACTTACTTATCTGCCTAACATCTCCACTATAAACTTTATATCTGGACACGTATAAATTTGTGCATACATGAGACTTTCCATAGCTAACACATAAGAGAATTGTTCCATCTCTTTTATTTCAAGTTCAAGTTGTGGACACTGTTGCAAGCTAAATCTATCACCTATAGACACAGGTGTCACTAGGTGCACAGTTTTGCATGTCATACCGAATGATGACCCTTTCAATGTAGGCCTTCTGTAAAAGTCCAAGAATACCTCTTTAATGATCATGACATATCTATATACCTAAAACAAAAGATGTTTCACCAAAATCTTTCATTTCAAAATTATCGGATAGAAATGATTTAGTTTTATGTAGCAGACCTTTATTATTGCTTGCAAGCAAGATGTCATCCACATACAAGATAAGTATAACAAACTTGCTCTCATTGAATCTGACATATATGCATTGATCAACATGTTCTCCTTATATCCAAATGGGATAACCATTTGATCAAATTTCTAGTACCATTGACGGGACACCTATTTCAGATCATAAATGAACTTCTTTAATCTACATACTAGGTGTTTTGAGTTCTCAAATTCTAAGTTCTCCTATTGCACCATATTTATAGACATCTTAATGTCACCATTGAGGAATGCAGTCTTAACTTTCATTTGTTGTAACTCTAAATCAAAATTAGCTACAAGTGCTATGATTATCCGAAGGGAATCTTTCGTCGACACAGACGAGAAAGTCTATTTATAATTAATGTCCTCCTTTTGAGTGAATCCCTTGCAACAAGGTGAGCCTTATACTTCTCTACATTGCCCTTTGAATCCTATTTGGTTTTAAATATCTATTTACAACCAACGGGTTTCGTATCTTTAGGAAATTCGACAAGAACGCCATTGTCTATCATAGACCTCAACTCTTCTTGCATGACATTAATCCACCTTATAAGGTTAGCACATTGTTTGACTTCTTTAATCTACATACTAGGTGTTTTGAGTTCTCAAATTCTAAGTTCTCCTGTTGCACCATATTTATAGACTTCTTAATGTCACCATTGAGGAATGCAGTCTTAACTTTCATTTGTTGTAACTCTAAATCAAAATGAGC
>JBBUKS010000029.1:8462718-8474020 GCA_038050645.1 Hedychium gardnerianum
GCAGGATGGTTGAAATGGAGGAGAGCGTCGGGTGTTTTATGTGATCGTAAAGTACTTCTAAAACTTAAAGGAAAGTTTTACAAAATGACAGTTAGACCTACTATATTATATGGAGTTGAATGTTGGGCTATGACTTGAGCACATGAGCAGAAGATGAGAGTTGCAGAGATGAGAATGTTAAGGTGGATGTGTCGACATATGAGGATGGACAAAATTAGAAATGAGAGCATTAGAGAGGAAGTCGGAGTAGCATCTATTGAGGAAAAACTCTGAGAGACACGTTTGATATAATACAGACATGTACTTAGACGATCAATAAATGCTCCAATTAGGCGATGTGAAATTCTGACAAATACACGCATCAAGGTTGAGGCAAATCAATAAAGACTTGGTTAGTAATAATGAAACAAAATACAATTTATTTAAGTATAGATGATGATATAATAATAGGGGATAAAGTCCAATGACGTAAAAAGATTCATATAGTTGACCCCACATAGTAGGATAAGACTTGGTTATTGTTGGTTGTTGTTGTTTATGTGTTCATTGCTTTAATTTGTTGGTTCATTTCTTAATCTCCTCACATAGACTATTAGCTGGGCTGATTTAGAACATTACTCTTGTTGATTTCAAAGAATCCATTCTTGTCGATTCGCCTCATGCGTTCTTCTTTAACCTCTCTCCAAAAAAATCCTTTTAAAAAAGTTTGTGGGTTGTTTCTAATGTTGCATTCCAAAAGGTTAGAGAGCAGTAGAGAGTTAGATTCTTTCATGTCAACTTCTAGTTGACATGTTACACTACTTTTACCACTTTCCTTCATAAAATGTCTTTACAACAATTGTTATTTATTTCTTATATCGAATCCTGAAGTGTTTGAAGTGGTATAAATCTTGTAATAGTTTTGATCATTGTCTATCCAAATAAATATAGCAAGAACAAGCTATTAGTCTAATTAGTTTATGTTGGTTTTAAAGAGATATTTTCCCATCACAGAGTTATACTACTCTTTGAAAGTAGGGATTTATGTGTTGAGCTGTGCTAGTAGACATGGGTGAAATTTAGCATTTTGCCTGTGGATCTACATACAAGACGAATTGGAGCTCTCCTAGCTGTCCCAAGCAATGGCAGTTGCACACTGTAGAAATAGAGATAAGAGGACCAAGAGAGAGACTAAAGGAGGGAGAAAGGTTGTTGAAGGAGAAGGGGATCAGGGGTTTGTTGGCGAATGCCACATGTGCAACGGGCAATTGACTGTGAATGGGGTAGAGGAATCAAGGAGAGGAAGAGAGGAGAGTATGAGAAAAGAGAGGAAGGAAATTTTAATTTTAGATATAAAAATTTAAATATGATAATAGTTGAACTCTAATATGAACGAGGATCCTCTTTGTGTTTTGACTTTTGTTATATTGGGAGAGACCAAGAGAGATCGTGAGAAACTGAGAATCAGTGAAAAAAAACTTGACTTTGACGAGGTCATCTTGAGCTTCTTCTTCTCCTCAATTTCTTCTCTTGGCTTTGGTTCGAGTGCCGAGGGGTAATCACTTTGATTAAATGTAAATTTATTAGATTAAGTTGAGGAAATAATTCACATATTTTTTTCATTATTTTTAATTTATATATCTTTAAAGATACATGATTGCAATAAGTATGTACTAATTGAATTAGATAAAAATTGTTTTTTTAAAACTATATTTAGATGGTGTAAACAAATTTTAAGTTCAAATTTATTTAATTTTATCGAAAAAATCTTGAATCTTCCAATTAAATAAAAAATCTTGATTAAATTGATTAAATTTGATTTCTTTTATAAATTTGGTACTTACCAAATTAAATAAGTTTAATTACAAAATTTAAAATCTAATTTAAATCCAAAATATAATATTGTTCATCTTGAAACTTCTGTTCTGACCTTTGTATATTGCTTTACACTTACAAGTGACTAAAGTTAAAATTTAAAACTTAATTGGTTGGTTGCAAGGATCTTTAACTCTACGACTAAGGCGATCAAATTAATGAACAAATATAAATAGAAAAACAAACATGTATTAATAAAATAGTTAATTAAAAATTACAACTATACTAAATAAAGTTAATCTTGTTAATAGTAACTCATTCAAATAAATATTCAAACTGTATCGATACATCTTGACACTGTATCAATTTTGTAAGAGACTGAAACTCCAGCCTCAAGATTTTAAATCTTATTTGAAAGAACATGTTTAGCAAATATTCAATCATTTGGATCTTTTTTCTTGTTATTAGGTGAATTTTTCTTTAGTTTTCTTCTGGCCCATTATTGGTTATTAATATTGATTTAGCTTGTCCAGATATAAGATCTGTAGGTATTCTTTTAACAGCCCTGACTTATTTTGCCATTCTATTAGTTGTTGGGTGTGCACTTGTTCTTTAATAAACTTTTCTTCATTTTCGAGTGACTCCAATTAATTTTCTTGAAACACTGAATCCTATCATCTACTGTATCCAGAGCTGCAAACATACAAGTAGGTGGAAGAGAAAAATAAATAAGAAACAAACTATAAAAGGGTAGTAAAAAAGTTTCAAGCATTTCTTCTTTGAGATACCTGCATATTTCATTTCTCCTGGAACCTGTCCTTTTATGATAATCAATCTAGCTTTGATGATAAAAGGGCTGTTGCTTATCAGGTTTATAACTAACTAATGTTGAAATCTTGATCATGAAATCGATGGTCCCTGACTGGAACCACAATAATAATCATTATTCTAGAATAAATATCATTGTTTGTGGTACTTAGTTATTCAAATGTATTTTATGGTATTTAGATCATGCTCGTCAAAATTGGGATAAAAAAATCAGATAATTAATTATTTTTCCCCAAGAATCAGTTGTATCGAATTTGCAGAATCGGTGAAATTTAAATTAGTAGATTATTTCATATATAATACAACAAATGTGGATGCCTATTGATTACTCAATAATGCAATATACAAATAATGACATTTGTTTAATCAATATTAGAATTATATTTTTACTATTGATTACTCAATTACCAAAGATTGTTATTTTTTTTCAATGAAAGTGTTGTCATTTAATATTCAATATTACATAGTTTAATCTGGTCCCCCCTAACTGAATTTGAATTGATTTTTAGTTAAATGAAATAAAATTTTAGGATTATGTTGAGCTAGAGAAATTATTGTATTCTCTTTTAGTCCATAATAACTTCACTCAATTGATAGTGTGCGAGAGGAAGTTAGGTGAGCCATCTATTTTAACGATGGCTAAGTTGAATGGGTGATCCTTGATTTGATAGTGAATCTCATGATGTAAGAAGGCTAAGAAATTTAAGAGGGTGACAAATACACTTTTCCTTGTGAGTTTTTGAAGAAATTAATAGAAAGACTAGATCAATCATGTTTTGCAAGGTCATCTCAATTGACCAAATTTTAACTCAATTTCATCTGTTTTCACATTCAATTTGGATTTCATCAATTTTTAATGTAAACTAACTAATTTCTAGTTAACTTTTTTTATTTTTTTTCCTTAATTTCTTTGAGATTGCTTATTTCCTGATATTGATGCAATTTGGATGATCCGTATTGGTACATGCACCTTTTTTGTTTAAATAATGTCTTGCTCTTGAATATAGAATGAGATTTTGAATGTTATGATTTGATCCTTTGCATTACTGTCCATTTTGCAGGATTATAAAATCTGTTGATGATGCACTACGACTTTCTGATACATATGGGGTTCAAGAGATGGATGTTGGACATGCAATTGTTTTGTTCATCATGACTGTCATCACAAATTTGATTGATTGTACAATTGAAGATTGTGGACTTCTTGGTAGTGCATATGCTAATGGAGGAAATCAACTAATGGAGATAGACATGACAACAAATTTAAATGAGAAGAGGAATGAGCATCGTGAATATCTACGGCAAAGTAATGCATTAATGGCTGTTGAAGTAGCTGAAAAAATTTCTTCAAATGAAAGAGCCAAAGTCTTCCTTCGCCTCATCCACATCAACATGTATGTATGATATCATGTGTTGTTTACTTCAATCATTAATTGTGACCATGATCTAAAATTTCGAGCGCAGTTTCAATTTATGACCGGAATGATACGATTTCAGTATCGTTTCATGCCGTGCCGATACAGTTTCGATATTTTTTTAAACATAAAATATTTTAATTAAAAAATATTATTATAATATTTGATTACTATAAATACTCACTATTAGGTTAAATTAATATTTTAAAAATTAAGATTGAATAAAAATCAATTTAGGATTAACTAAATTTTAGACATAATGATTAGGATCAAATAAGTTTAAATTTAATTTAGGGAAATTTTTTCCCATGTATTTAAGGAGGAAATGTTTAAGAAAAAAAATTTAAAAAATAATTTTTTTCATGCGTAACGGATAAAAAGAATAAAAAAAGAAATTAAAATATGGAGAAGAATGAGAAAGAATTAAGAGGAGAAAGAATCATAAAAAAATAAAGAAATTTTTTTAAAATTGAAAAAAACTCAGCCTAAAAAAATTAAAAATTTTTAAATTGAAAAAAAAACTCAACAACCGCGGGGTTCGTGCGTTGCCTCCGAACAGCCGTGGGGCCTCTGCTCGGTTGCTGGGCCTCATGGGGTCCGATGTCTATGTCATGCCAGTTGGTATGTGGAACAATAAGTTTCGGGCCGCCTAATACAACATGAAATTTTAAACTATGATTGTGACAATGTTTAATGATGAAATTTCCCTTAAAAAAATATTTAAAAAAGGTATATTAAATGTTTAGCTCACATTTATATTGTAATTGAATCTTTAATACACCATTAAGGTCAAATTTTAGTCTGTTGATTTGGTTATTGCCTATTGTTTTCCATCAAATTTCTAATGCATGGCCTTTGAGTCTGTGGTTTAAATTATTGTGGATTTGAAATTTTCTTTATAGCTCAATGGGATACTTCTTGTGATGTCCATATTGGGGAGAAAAAAGGATGTGCCATTTGGGCTATAATGAAAATGACTTCTATGGTATTTGATGCCATTACTTTTGCTGGAGACTTGTAGGAAGAGTGATAATAACTTTGCCTATTACTCTTTCTTTTAGTAATCTTGGTATCCAGGCCTTCAGTGACTAATCCTGGAGGCGGGCAGCCTTCCCTCTAGTTCGCCTATCGGTTAAATTCTGAGTGCAAGTGGCTCCTGATGTGGCAGCCCTGCATTGTTAGTAGTTCGAGCACTGCGGGCGTGTGATATGCTCTGCAAGAGAATCAAACCCTTGCTGTATGGGTTAACCGCCTTGCCTCTTACCGCTATGTTGTGCCGGGGGTTGCCTATTACACTTTAGCTCTTGCTCAAAGGAGATCTGATTATTGATTTTGCTACATGTTGATCATTAGGAACAAACTTCTGTGTAATCAATATTTCTAGAATTGACTTGCTTTGCATGCCATTTTTTTTTTGTTTGTGATTTCCGATAGTGATTTTTCACATCTTCATTCATTCTTTTCCTTGTGCAATATGTTACTCTAACTATCAAGGACAAAATATTCCATAGTGTAGTCTCTTTAATTGCAAAATACATGAAAAAAAAGTTGGATTCCTACTCGATTACTATTTTTTGTCGCAATTTAATTTCTCTTTTCTTACACATCACAGTTGTCTTAAGTCAGTTCGTCTTCTTTACGTCCTGATGTCCTGTCCACATTGAGGGCTTTCTCATTATTGTGGTTTATATTAGAGCTTCTTTCTTAAGATTGGTTAGTCATGATTAAATACAAATAAAATAACTATCATAACACCGTTCCATTTCCAGGAATAGTTATTCTATTCTAATGAAATAATAATTCTTCATATTTATTCCTTGCATCATCCAAATAATATCTATTTCTACTCAATTCCATTTCTACTTTATTCCATTTTCCAAGGAATACACATTTCTAATTGGCCAAACAGGTTGAGGGGGCAGTGAATTTTGTGACAAACAAATATGGCTATCAGATAGATCCAATTGGTTGAGCAAATGTGTTGAGTGGGTTGGGTTGGTTGCCCACCAAGCAGATTTTGTCTGGGTAGGATAGATAGGCTATGTTGAGTGGGATAAGGGATTTGAGTGAGATGAATGTGTAGGGTTATGTAGCCTGTGCAGGCCAAGTTGACTAGGTAGGCTAAGTCGAGCGTATTGAGCAAATCGGATGGGTTGATGTTGACTGAGAAATCACTGAATAAGTTGGGTTGTGATGGCTTGATTGAGGAGCATATTAGAAACGGATTGGATAATCCAAATAAGTCAAATGCACTAAGTGAGAAAGAAAACCAAGTAGGGCCATAAGACGAGGGGTTAGACAAGCAGACTAGGCAAGCAAATTAGGCAAATGGGATAGTCTATGTGGCTAGGCGAGAAAAAGCAAATCAAGTAGGGCCACAAAATGAGGGGCTAGTCAAGTAGACTAGGGAGATGGGATAGTTTGTGTGGCTAGGTGAGCATGATTGTTTGAGTAAATTAGGAGAGCCAAGTGGACTAGCCCTTTGGGTAGATCGGGTGAGAATGGTGGTTTGTGTGGATTGGATGAGTCAGGCACCCTAAGTGAATTGATCGTATTGAGCTTGGGCGAATAAAGTGGTCTCGATGAAATATTACTCATAGGGATATTTTAGCCTTGTTGAGACAATTCTTACATACAACATTCTTATAAACCATAGGAATGTGAATGGACCATCTTTCTGTTGTATGAATCAAACTCCCATTTCGTTTTTAATCTACTCTAGTCCCCCAAAATAACTATTTTTTTTTTGTCAATTCTATTTTATAAACCAAACACACCATTAGATTTTGCTTATGTTGAAGGAAAGTTAGATGGAAGGAAGCAGTGAAGACGAAAAATTGAGTTAAAGTTCAATCCTTAGTTTACTTCAATGGACATGTATAAGATGCAAATTAGGGCAGAAAAGGGACCTTTGTTTTTGTTAGATATGCTATTGCCAAAATGTGGGTGGATATGGAGGGGAAAAAACACTTTTGCACCCAAAAGATCAATATATCATTCTTTTTGGTTAGGTTACTCTCAAATGGAGGATATTCATGTCCTTGCATCAATTTATGATTTCATCCTTCTAATTTTTGTTTTCCAAGCAAACAAAGGATTTTTTTTTTTAAATATCTTTATGTCTTTCCAAATAACCAAAGGAAAGAAAAGTTAAAATCCTTCCATCCTTTATGTTTTTCTTTTGATTCTGGTTTCCTTTATTTCAGGTAGACAAGGTCAAAGAGTGACTAAGAATGATACTTTTAGGAATTTACTTGAAGCGAAATCAGTCATCTGGTACTTTTTTGATGGGCTAAGCCAATCAAATGGGCTAGGCGGATTGTATAGGTTGGGTAGATTGGTTAGTCCGAGTGGATTGACAAGCCGAATGCATTAGTGAATTAGGCAAGCCACTCAAGTTAGGTTGCTAGTTAGGCATTGCAGATCGGTGGGTCAGGCATGTTGACAAGACTGAGCAAATCAGGTGGATTGAGCACACCAAACCAAACTAAGGTATACATTAGCTGTTACATGCCAAGCATGGAAATGTGGATGAACAATCTACTGCATCTGCTGAACCAAATTAAGTCCTATTCTATTCTTATTCTTGGCCTATTCCATTTCTTAGGAATAACTCTTCTAGTCCTTATCAACACCATTTCATGAACCAAACACCCACCATTAGACTGCGTAAGTATGATATTTGAGGGAGTCTATTGAAGCAAAATCTGACGTGTGATTCTAGTAAAATAGATGATTCATCAGGATGTGTTAATTTACTTTTTTTACTGATTAAAACAACAAACTATGTTATGGATATTTCTTTGACTTGGTATTTTCTTCCAAACACAGGCCTGAGAAGTTCAATGGTCTACTTCAGAGACTACAAACTGTTGAGTCCAACAAATCAAAGTCAGACAAGTTGTCATCAATAAGTAATGTGTTAGATAAGTTGTTCATGAATA
The DNA here is from genome assembly GCA_038050645.1 of Hedychium gardnerianum. Taxonomy (NCBI): domain Eukaryota; kingdom Viridiplantae; phylum Streptophyta; class Magnoliopsida; order Zingiberales; family Zingiberaceae; genus Hedychium; species Hedychium gardnerianum. The sequence goes on from JBBUKS010000029.1 coordinate 8,470,700, forward strand.
TAAAGAAGGCGATGAGTAGGGAGCTCCTAAATAAACATCAGCTTCTTGGAGCTCTGGCCGATCCTGGGCCATGTAGCTTGAATTCTTGCAACAGTTTTGGAGCTGGAAGGGATGCCTGTTGGATTCCTGTTGATGTATTGATGGAGACTACAATGGATGGGAGGCATCTATATGCTATATCTTCTGTTGAGGTTCTTACAGGTATTATGGTATTTGTTCTCCCCCCCAATTTGCCTTGTGTTATTTTTTTTCATTATGCATTCATGCTTTCATAAGTTCACTTGCATTTCATTTTCTAAACAGAATTGACCAAAACACTACAAGTAATTAATCAGGCAAGCTGGCAAGAGACATTTCAAGCTCTTTGGGTTTCAGCTCTTCGACTTGTGCAACGAGTTAGGCGATTTTTTTTTAATTTGGTCACATCTTTACTTCTGCAGAAATTTAATCAAACAATTACATTTGAAACCTTACATTATCCTTGTCAACATTAGGATCGTGAACCCCAGGAAGGGCCAGTCCCACACCTAGATGCACGACTTTGCATGCTACTTTCACTTGTCCCTTTGGCTATCCTTTCGGTTGTCAAGGATGATCATGATACACCTATTCCTATCAGAAATAGTCCTTTGAGAAGTAGCCCACATGGACATGAAGGGAATATCTTTGCTTCTAGAAGACATGGATTGATATCTTCCCTTAAGACTCTGGGACAATTTTCAGCACTTCTCTCACCTCCTCCATCAGTTGTCAACGCAGCTAATAATGCTGCCACAAAAGCAGCCATCTTTGTTTCTAATTTTAAGGCTGGGAATAACAACCTAAATGTTGGGCGTAATGATACTTCTACAAGAGCAGGTATGTTTTCCTTGAATTTTTTTTCAAAATGTTATCATATGAATTACAAGAATTGATGTCACATCATAGGAACAAATTCTGGATTTACTTCTTTGCTTTTGTTTGATTACCACATGGTGTTATGTCCTTTTAGTTTCATTTCAAACTTAAGGATGAACTCCCTAGACAAGGTAGTTTCATTTCAAACTTACCACATCAAGGATCAGTTCTAAGTCCTGTCGAGTTGTAAACAACTACGTACAGATAAGGAAATAAATATCTGTGTACAGAATAGGAAATCCCTTCAATTAAGGGGGTTTAGTTAGAAAGATATCTTATATTTAGGATAAGTTAGTTTCCTATTCTCTCTCCTAGTTTCTTATTTTATTTATTGTAATTTTGTATATAACACTGTGTATTCCCATTTCCGACTAAAAAAGAGAAATCAATTTTTCCACATAGTATCAGAGCCCTAGCCTTCATTGCTAATTCTTTTTTTTTTCGCTCCAATTCTCAAACAATTGTTTTCAGCAATCCTAGCCAATCTATTGTGTCTGATGACGATTAACGATCTGCAGAATATTCGAGCCTTCAATAAACTCAACGGGAAGAACTACCTACTTGAAATGGTCTTAGGTTGTCCGTATTTACCTCAAGTGCAAAGGTAAACTTAGCCATATCCTTGGGACAAACCTGCCACGACTGATCTAGCCTTTGAGGCATGGGATGAAGAAGACTCTATGATTAAACCATCCATTACATGTATGTTTCTCACTATTGCTAACGAAATTTGGGATTGCATTACCCGCATTTACTCAAAAGCCTATAATGCTGCCCAAGTTTATGAACTCAAAGTCAAAGCGGGTGCTACTAAGCAGAGAGATAAAACAATCACTGAATATGCCGTTGTTTTGCGAAATCTGTGGAAGACATGGATTGCTACCAAGTAATTGAGATGAAATGTGTTGTAGATGCTACTGTTTTGAAGAATTTTATTGAAAATGAACGTGTATATGATTTTTTGGATGGCTTAAATCTGAATTTGATCATGTCGCAGGAGAAAGATAAGGGTGGTTTGCCTCCGGTTAAAGACAATAAAGCCCATCTTTGGTGCAACTAATGTAAGAAACCATGCCACACGAAAGAGACGTGTTGGAAACTACTTGGTCAACCACCAAGCCAAGAATGGGGAAGTCGTGGGGGGGGGGCAGCATAAACCTCAGGCACACTTGACCGAGCAATCCCATACCGAAGACAACCCAATCCTAGGCCGATTCAATAGTGTAGAAATTGAGAAACTTCGATGATTGTTGGGTTCTCTCAATAACCGTCTAGCGCGTGCTCTTTGACTCTCTTAGGTTTCCCCTCACTCTTTTTTTGTATGAATACCTCAAACAACTTCTTTGATAACTCAGGGATAATAGAGTCCGATGCCACATACCATATGACTCTCAATTCTCAATTTTTCCACATTTATAACCCCCGCCCAAGTAACAGAAAAATTTTAGTAGCCAATGGATCTTTAGCTACTATTTTGGAGATGTTCACCTTACCCCTAGCCTTATCCTTAAAAATGTCCTCCATGTACCAAAACTATCTACCAATCTTTTTTCCATTCAAAAATTAACTATTGAACTTTACTGTTATGTCATTTCCCCCCATCTTATTGTGTTTTCCAGGATTAGGACTCGAGAAGGAGGATTGGACTTGCTAAGGAACATAACGGTCTTTACTACCTTGAATCCACTAAGAAGATTAGGAATAATTTGTCTGTCTTTTCACAGTTCTTCCAATAAAGACAACATTTAGTTGTATCACAAACGTCTTGGTCATTCCTCTTTTAGGGTTTTAAAAGTCATGTTTTCTCATTTTTTTTAAGGTTTGGATGTTTTTGAGTTTCAGTGTGATGTTTGTGAATTGACAAAACATTCTACCCTTTCCTATTAGCAATAAAAGAAGTTCTATTCATAGTGACATATGGAGTCCTAATATTCCCAATGTTTATGAGGCTCGATGGTTTGCCTCCTTAATTGATATTTGTGCTCGGGTTACATGGTTGTTTCTCCTCAAACAAAAATCTGATGTTAGCATTGTTATCCTAATTTCCACTCAATGATTTAAAATTAATTTGGAGTGAAAATCAAAACCGACATTGCTAAAGATTACTTCAACCACCTCTTGTCCTCCTATTTCCAATCCCAGGAGATTATTCATGACTCGTCTTGTGTTTATACACCCCAACAGAATGGAATAACAGAAAGGAAAAATGGACATTTACTCAACACTACTCATGCCATTTTCTTCCACAACAATATCCCTAAATCCTATTGGGGAGAGGCTGTCCTTAATGCCACATACATGATAAACAAACTTTCCTCTCATGTCTTAGACAATAAGAGTCCCATGCAACTGTTGGGAATCCTATGCGACAAAATCAAATCGCAGCGGAAAAATAGGATCCCTTCCGTGATCCATGCGAAAAAT